>OX596253.1:2021827-2285821 GCA_951394255.1 Polyploca ridens
AAGATTGAAAAGTTAGGAACCACTGATTTAACCCTTTGGCACACAAAGGGTCGCGCGTCCCCAAACCACTGGAAAAAAATTGAATTACAGGAACGTTTATTCCGTACCGTAGTGTAGGTAGGTGGGAAAGAAGACTCGTCCATTCTCTAGAACTCGGGACGCAGGTCGCAAGCAAAAAACAAAATGGCGTCACCGCTTTATTACGTTTTATGTTATTTGCACGGTAAAAGTATACGTTTACCGTGTTATTTGTGCGGTACTTTATGATCCATGGCATTTTATGCATACTTTTGTCGATCAAATGCATTCTTGGTTATTAGTTTTCCCAACACGTTTGTCTGTGCGTAATAAATTGAGGATGGTGCATTTATACTTATACAGAATAGTTGCTAAAAAATTCAGTAAACCTAAATTTCAAAGTTTTGAGAAATTTTGTTGTCTTACACACCAATTTATTTGAAAATCAATACGACGATAAAAAAACATGTTGGTAATTTGATCATAACAATACTGACAGGGCTCTCTTTAACCTTTTTGAGATCCCGGGCATTTTAATGGCGCCCCCTATGATCGTTAACAATCGATGTCCCGATCATCGAGCCGGTTTACTTGGTGGGTCGAGATACAGGGTTCTTCTTCATTACTGAAGGTCGTGCCCGTCCTGAAATGCCTTCGCCGAGGTGTTCACCAGCTGCTTTCACACCACTCTGTCTTCAGCTTGTCCCAGGTCAATAGTGACGGAGAGTCCCGTAATCGCCTTTATTTGGTCGGACCATTGGGTAGGTGATCGACCGCGCTGTCTCTTGCCATCTTTCAGTTTGTCATGATTATCTGGTTGTTATCGGGGAATATGACCAAAGTAGACCAGACTCTTTTGTAACAGATCGTGGATTAACTTGACTTGATATTGAGTTGGCTGAGAATAGATAGGTTGGCACGTAAAGCCTTTGGTCCCGGTTATCACTTAATTGTGATAGTCGTTAAGCTAGTTGGATGCCTCCTAGGCGGCTTGAAAAATTCCAACAGTAGGTTGACCACTAGCCTACCTCCACCGATCCGCAGTGGGCACGCGTGGTGGAGTATTGCCCATTCCCTTTCACCTTCATTTGTGAAAGGAGGCCTGTGCTCAGCAGTGGGACATTATAGGCTGATGATGATGAGATAGGTTGGTTTGTTTTGCTGTCCACTGTATGCGCAACATTCTCATCCAACACCACATTTCGAAAGCCTCAATCTTCTTCCTGTCCACTGCTCGTATTGACCATGACTCTGAGTCAGAAGAAGATCGCCGTAGAGAAAAATCGAGAACACTATAGATCACACAAGCCGGTGTTATTAGAGACATTGCTGTTACTCTAAATTCTATTCAGGTTGCTCATTGTTCTTTTAGACATCTGTGTACGTCTTCAAATCTATTTCTCATAACCTCCCTGATCACTGATAAGTGAGCCCAGGTAGACAAACTCTTTTACAAATTCCGGGCCCGACAATTCACCAGTCTGTTCAAGTTGTCCAATCCGATCAATGATGATGATTGGGTGATGTTTTTTGGTCTTGAAAGACCCACCATGTCGCTCACCCGCTCTACCTTTCCTAACGGTTAGGCTAGCTCCTGCTCTGAATATGCAAATTAAAATGCATTTATCTTGATGCTTGACTCTCCATCTTCGCACAGACTGGCAACCAATGCTATTAGGTGCAAAGGGCATTAGTTTTTGAGGCTTTACAGAGTCTCTTACACATTTCTTAATCTTGATACTCATCTCTGCCGCCAGAAGCTTGTGATCACTACCGCAGTCTGCACCAGGGTATGTATTCGTGTTGCTTATTGCATGATCTCCATCTTTGTGCAACTGCAATGTAATCGATTTGCTTCCTAAAGCGATCTCCTGGCATGACCCAGGTATACATAAGTCTTGGGACTTATGTATACCTGGTTGGGTCTTGGTCTGGAAACAGGTATTCATAATGGTGAGAGAGTTCTCCGCACAAAATTTTAACCAGATCTCTCTTCTATCATTCCTGTCTTTTAGGACATATTTCCCAACTACTTCTCTTTGATGGTCATCATGGAGTGTTGACCCAGCCTAACAAAAGTGCCATGTCTTTTATCGGAAGATTTTTCAGTGTCTTAGTACTTTGTAAAATTCCCCAATTTCTTCCTGCCATGCTCGAGATGTTGGTGCGTATTGCGTATACTACTACAAGGTTCATACGACATGGTTTCGAGTTGATTCTCATCGTCATTATGCGATCATTGACTGGATTGTAGCCTAAAATCGATTTATTTATACGTGGAGAAACAGATACCCACTCCGTTCCTACTCTCATTGTACAGATTGTAGCAGGTAGTTTTGTTCCTTACCTATAGTGTCTACTTTCCATAGTTGAAGCATGCCTCGTACATTCCAAGTCCCAACTCTATTCTTGCGAAGTTGTGGACGATTATCTTGAGTCGGTGTGTTATTATCATCAGTAGCATACTTCACACCATGCGACATAAAACTTAAAAATTGTTTTGGGGAATCACCATGAATTGCCAGTGTTAGGCATAAAAGCTAATAAGTAAGTATTATAGTCAGTACCTAGTACCTATTATTTGTTATTTCATCTCAACCACGGCGGGGAGCTCATTCCACACCTGACCATTCGCGATAGGAAGCTCCTTTGAAACCGCACAGTACGAAACCATTTTGGTTCCAATGTGTGGGGAATTGAGGATGGATTCCCCGTCTATAGCGAGTTGCGATGGTAGAAGATAGCTGTGGGAATCAGGACAAACAATTCTTCGGAACACTATTGGAGCAACTATCGTCAGAGACCGACTGCTTTTATGCATCTGCCAGACGGAAATTATAAGGGTTATAGGTATACACAGTTATAAATGTCTCTATATCTCAAGAACTAGAGCACCAATCAAATGTCGGTTTGCTTCCAGAATTTGTCCAAATATCAGATTATATTTTGTCGAACCCTGGTTCAAAAGCCGACTTGGAAAAACAGATCAGAGTATTACATTAATAAATGTTTTATACTTTTTGTGAAAGCATACATTGAAGTCAGCTTTATACTATTAGTAGTCGACTTATCGGAAAATTGTTTATTTCAGTCCGGAATTAGATCACTTTGCTAATCGATCGAGCTCTTTCGATCGGTTTCAGACTTCTACCTGCTCATACTGTTTCATTTACCACCTTACAAATACCGACTGGCAGCGTTGCTTGATGTTCGGCCGTTTGACGCCAGGTTTGTGTACCGGCACGAGAGCTAGTTTTGTCATCACTTACCTCGGCTATATCATCAATTACCTTCATGTAAATGTGGTCGAACTAAATCCTACGCAAATCATGTAAGTTCTCAATTATCAACCCATATGTTTTAATGACGACTAGAATTCGGATACTCAAATCATCATTTATATTCGCTTCTTCCCCAGTTCACACAATATATTTGTAAGAAGTCGGGCGCCCACGAAAACGTGTGGACTGTTCTATTATACAACGACATAACTTTGAATTCCAATCGACATCTGAATACAGCCTATTGAGAAATTACCTACCTATAGCATAATAAGTACAGCAGATGCATTATTCCATATTTTGCAACTAGCTTCGTCTCTGCGCCAACGCAGGCAACGTACTTGTCCCTCTAGGTTTCATATAAGTCATTGAATGGGCGAGCCTTGGCGTGGGTATCGATATCTTTCTCGAATTCATATTTCATTAGCGTATCGTAATATGTCTAGGTACTTATATTTAAATTAACTACCTAGGTGGATATCGTTCTAACATTCTTGGTCATGCGAATTTAGCTCATAAAGCGTCTGTGATAATAAAATTCACGTGACGCCTCAACAGCACATTCCTATAGTTTTTACTAACTCTAAAATCGGGCCTAGCCTAAGAGGAAAATATATGGAATGAATCTTAAGAAAACGTTAAGTAAGCACATGACGAAATTCATTCGCATAATAATGCTAATTCTTGAAAGATTTTTTTGTCTTCCATACTGATTTAATTAATTCCTTCGCAGGTGGAAGGAAGGCGCAAGGCTCTGCCACTCTATCTATTAGATAATCGTGAGGTGAGGTGAGGGAATCACATTCTAAAGGTTCATATCCTTTATACATATTTTGTGTCTACTGGTCTTACATAAAATTTTCTAATCTCCTAGTTTGGCAGTAGCTCCCTTTTTAAACATTTTTTGTTCAACAATGCTGTTTTGAGTAACGTTGGCTTTGTAGATATAAACAACACTATTCTTATCACTAACTACTCGTCATTATGGATAATTACTATTTTCTGTTATATCACGTCATTCTTTTAACACCTATTATGTAAGTAGGTCATATTTCAGTGGTTTAAAATAGCCAGCGATTTAGAAAGATTGAAATCTGTGTGAATAAAACATAAATGTATCGTCGGTTTTATAATTTTTTAACAAGAAAATTACATTTACGGAAAATATAATTATATTTGTTGACTCATATGTCCTCATTGCTGATCCTATGGTGTGAATTGAGAGGGCGACGACTTTCCTCGTCGGAACCATAAATAACTTCTTCGTCCGAGTCGTTGATCATTGAGAACGCGGGGTTGTCTTTGGTTATGGCTGTGTCTGAAATAAAAAGGTCATATTTACCGTTGTTTTACTTACCATTCTTTGATTGAACAAACTTGCTTGACTTTGTTAGTCAGTAAGTAGTGCTATAAAATTTGCAACTTTATTAGACTAGATATTTGGCTTGGTGGGCACTGAATCGAGCCGAGCCGAATCGGAATGAGTATTTCATCTCCTAATTATAAAGGTACTACGAAACAGCAGCAGCATAGCTACAATATTGTGATCTGTGGTCGCAGCGTCATCACCAGAGTCGAAGGACGCGCGCTGAGCCGAATCACAATCGCTTATCGCCTCCCGTGGACGATGAGTTTCGTGTTGAGTTGGCTTTCCTTCCCAAGGGATTTTATTTGAGAGCAATGAAGAAACGAATATATTGCGGTTTCTACTTGTATTGACTGATCGTAGGTCAACAAAAAAATTGCACATTGCACCGCCATCAGTGGCGAAATAGTTTTAAATACCCAGCCAGATATTTTTTTTGCATGCAGTCCGGATATGACGCGGGAAAGAAACAATGTGCGAGGAAGAGGGCATGATTAGCGCGCCATTTTGGATACGCTTCTTTATTTATTGATACGGGGAGACTTTTGTTTAAGGTTAGAGCGAGAGAGCACCATCTATAACACGACCACTGCACAAATCGTTTGAGTCGTGCGTGAGATAGGTACGTGTAATGTCAATAAACTCCTGGAAAATGCCGATCATACTGGTAATGTCACGGTTTCTATAAATGGTGTTGCTTAGGGCGTGAATCATGATTTTTAAGAATGGCTTTTAATTCTTTCCTTATTTAGAGAACTTGACTTATTAAGTACAACTTGGTGACTTAAAGGCTAAAGATACCGTTGGTATAATCATCAAATATTTCATTAACGATTACATTTCTGAACCTACCAGCAATAAATTGAAAACGTGTGATCGGACAGATCTACAATTGGGAGACGAGCCAGTTGGCGCAGTTGGTTAAGGTTCGCCGTACGCGCCGCAGGTCGTGGGTTCGATTCCCACACAGGACATGCATTTGTGTGCATGAACATGTCTGTATGTCCTGAGTCTGGGTGTAATTATGTATATTAAGTATGTATTTACAAACAAAAAGTAGTATATGTATTATATCAGTTATCTGGTTTCCATATTACAAGCTCTGCTTAGTTTGGGATCAGATGACCGTGTGTGAGGAATGTCCCAGGATATTTATTTATTTATTAAAGCTGGCCTCCTATGCAACAAAATTTCTGAAAAAAACGTTTTTACAAATTTTTTACAATACCTAACGCTAATCTAACACTGTTTAGAACAGTGATTCCCAAAGTGTCCATGTGGACCCCCGGGGGTCCACGGAGACTCGACGGGGGTCTACGTTAGATCTAATCTTCACATTTTTGTTTGGAATATGGTAGAAATGTAGCAGTAGAGGGTCCACCGAAACCAGAAAATTTTGAAAGTGGTCTATGAGAAAAGAAAGTTTGGGAACCTCAGGTTTAGAAGTCGTCGTTATTTCATACATTTAAGGGGACTTTGAAGGCGATAAATTTTTTGTGTAAAATATTTAAAATGTAAAGTTTCATATGAGTTTTTAATATCTCTCAAAATTTGCCTTATATCATTAATAAATTGTCGACAATATTGAATAATATGCTGCAATCGCGACGTTTGTGATCTTTTCCGTTGAGGAATTCCATAATATCTGCTAAACTAACTTAACGACATGGTCTTGAAATGTCGTTGGACACGCTAATGGCTAATGCGTTAGTTAGAATTTAAGCCGTAGACGCCACTGTCGGATCTTCCATCCTACTCTATAACCAAAAACAAACAAAAAAACTAGTGAAGTCGGACAGAAGCGAAGCATACGGCCAATGAGGTGCGTTCCGCGTTTGATCCACGTGTTTTGGATTAGGTCCACATTTCGCGCTACAAAAATATGATTTCCCAAACATCTTACCATGAATAGATCCACCTCCAGGCGAGAATAAATAGGCCAATATGTACATCTTGAAGTTAAACAATCCATATAACGCCATGAATGGCGCTGAAGTGTCGTAATGTATGTTGGGCTGAGAGGCCCAGTGGTCCTGCAGGGCCGCAGGGCCCCACCCTTGGACCGCTAGTATTGTTGTTATCAAAGTCACTGTCCCCACAACTATTGATAAGCATTTCAGTCTGATATCTGAAAAATGGGACTGGTTTAGTTTTTGAGGTTATATATTACAAAAAAAAATCAAAAACCTAATAAATATTATATATTTATTAGGGGACCAATCAGTTATTTAGGTTTTAGGGAATGTATATCTTCACTCTTCCTATAAAAAAATACAATTCAAAATATGTACATTTCAAAATACAAAACTAACGGTTTCAATGGCGTCACTAAACGCCATAATGTCTAATATCGACGCCATTTTTATTTATACTTCCGTGTATTTATCATCAACGTAATAAAAATAAACTTTTATCTTGTCAGTGAGATAAATATGAATATTAAATTGATAGATAAGCAATAAATATACTCACCAAAGAACGGCATATTTCTCAAGTCGCTGTACGCTTTTACAATCAAAACGAGCAGATATAGGAAGTAAAGTGCGCAAGCGCTGAAGAACATTATTTTTACGACCTGGGAACATTACAAAATGAATAACTAACATGCAAGAGGCAGTACATAATAGTATAGGTATAAAATCTAGTGGTAATAGTAAAGTAGTTTATTGAAGGATGTCGCCTTTCACCTGAGTAAGTATTACGCCATAAAGACTGAACGGATTAGTGTGAAACTTTGCATATAGAAAGATAATATCCTGGTATAAAAAAAATATGTTTTTTGTTTCGGAACAACAAAAGATCCTTCGGGCAATCACGGGCTGGAGCTATTTATCTTGATATGTGCGCGTTGACGTGTTTAATTACATAACAGTAGTTTACTGAAGGACATCGCCTTTCACATAAGACACCTACATAAGTCTAGTTAAAGTGTATATCATCATCTGCCTGCCCTATTCCCAATTATTTGGGGTCGGCGCAATACTTTTTCCATTTGTCTCTTCTATCCTTCATACCAGCGCAGCATTCACTCCTTTCTTACCGACATCATCTATCACACATTCTACCCATCTCTTTTTCAAATTCAAAATCATTTATTCAAATAGACCATCGCACGCACTTATGAAAATTCTGACTCTAATACCGGTTCGGAAGGTTGCATTTGCTGAGAAGAGCAGGCAATAAACTCAGCAATTACTCTTTTCAAAACAAGATCGTCATTTTGGTCTTCATCTTCCCGTATATCCATCGATTTTCATATTCATAACTCTTGTCTATTCCACGATAAACGGTTCCCTCTCAACTTTTGACCACGATAAACGATTTCCTCTCAACTTTTCAGTCACTTGCGCTACTTTCTAGCTTCCCCTTATGTACTTCTTCCGTATCTTATCCATTTTTGGCAATCGTCTTTCATCCATCTTCTTTACTGCCTAACATTCTGAACCATACATTAAGACATGTCTTACCACGGATTTTCCCCCTTTAGCTTTAAAAGCAACCGTAGATCACATTTTGTTCCTGTTACCAATCGCCATTTCATCCAACATGAGTTGATTCTCTGCTTTATATCCCGGTCAATATTTCCATCGCTCTGCATTTGTGATGCGAAATGCCGAAAGTCGGAGCAGACTTGTACTGACACTCCATCAAGTAAAATAGGCGCGAATGTGGAGAGGACATGAAATACATTTTCACCGAGGAGAACAATGTCATCGGTGAATAGCATAAATCAGGGTGCTTCTTTCTGCAGGTTCGACGTTAAGGCATCCATTATTAGCAGGAATAGATAAGGGGTCATAGCTGATCCTTGGTGTAAGTAAACCGACAGCCACACTGAACTTATCGGTATTACCGCAGACCGGATATATCGCACCCCCCCTGGAACAACGATGCAAGTCGACTTGCGTGTTTTTTTTTATTGCACTAAAAAATCAGGAAAAAGCTAATACATATTGTAATTTTTTTTCATAATTTTTATTTTCAAAATGAAGGAATAAAATACAAATATTGCAACATTAAAATATTTATATTTCCATCATAAAAACGAAGTTAATATATTTGCACTTCATTATTCACTAAAGTTTTGAACGAATTTATTTCGTGGGTATCTTAGTGCAAGTCTAGTTGCTTACTTTATCCACGAAACTTTTATCCACATTATATTATATAACAATTGATACGTTATTTACACAAACGAGTAGCTCGAGGAAAACCTATGTAAACGACACTTACACATTGAATGCACTACTAAATCAGAATTCAAATAAAGAGTTATCTGCAATAATACCGAACAGCGAGACTACCATAACATGTCAACAATGCAATATTCATAATTACTCCATCAAGTGTTTAATATGTTACGAAGAATAATTACGCAACGCTCCTTTTTAGGTTTTTCTCAATACACATTGAGTAAATTTAAAATATAAACACGTAGGCCCCTCACAGGTAGTTTTAGCTATCATTTGATGTATACTAGATATTTTTAATAACGTTGATAAATTTTTAGGACAGTTTTTTTACGCTCCTGAAAAGTTGACACTTTTCACTTACAACATTCTTCCAGGAAGGGTGCGATATGTACTGCACCTTCTGTATGTACAGTTGGTGCAGTACTTTAGTGCTTGGGTTAGCTGCAGGTATTTCAAAGCCCACCACAACACCTCTCGGGGAACTCAGTCATATGCCTTCTTGAGATCGACACACCATGTGCAGGTTCTTATGTATCCGTTTGTATTTTTCACACTAAAGACGAAGTGCAAATATGGCGTCTGTTGACCAGGCATAAACCCTAATTGATTTTGGGTGATCGCACTTTCTTTTCTCAATAGACTTTCTATCAATTTCTCCCATACTTTCATACTATGTGACATGAGCTTTATTCCTCGATAATTTATTGCATTTTTGCACATCACCCTTATTTTTGTAGATGGGCACTAGCGAACTATCGCACCATTCGTTGGGGATTGTCTCTTTATACAACAACTTATTGAAGAACAAAGTCAACCACTTACAACCATCCTCAACTAATAGCTTCCACACTTCAACTGGTAGTCCGTCTGGTCCTACTGCTTTTCCATTATTCATAGCTCGTACTGCCAGTCTTACTTCATCCATACTCACTTCCTTAACTAGAGCTATATTTAAAGCTACATTCTCCTCATTCATAAACTTTTCAAAATACATTTTCACATCTTCATCCATGGCTGACATAACCGTTAATTTAGTGGATTTTGAAAACGTACTTACAGGATAGTTTGGATTCATGTTATAGTTGAACGCGGGATCGTAAAAACCGTAATACTTCTGCCATATCGTGATAATCATGGCCGGAGTCCACACTAGTCCAATCACTATCACTTTGAACAAGTAGAATGACATGAAACTTCTTTCATTCTGCAATAAAGGGGACTTGGTTATTAATAAATGGTCTTTTGTACTAGATAGAAATCACAGGTTTCACAGGTTGGATAGAAGAATTCTTTTATACAATTAAATCATGCAATTGGTGATCCTTGGAGCCGGATAAACGGAATTTTCCATTTTCCAGGACTATGGTGTTGATTAGCCGACTTGATTGGTATCTAAATTCACTTCTCAGGTATCCTTACAAGCTTTACTTCACCTAAAATCAGCAGTTAATCCATGGAACTGCACAAGTTTAATTAAATGTTTGACCCACCTGCCTCAAGCCATGGTACTGCGCGATCCAGGACATCATGACGCAGGCGAGGAAGGTTGTCTGGAACACGGTGTCCATGAGCGGCGCGAAGCAACTGCTCGACACCAGCCGCAGAGGGAATAATGGATCTAACATTTTTTTATATCATTAATGTAGCCAAGCTCCTACTCAGGGGCGTAGCTACCGCCGTGTCAAAGATACGTGGCCCCCCGGATACAGGGGCTCCGAACGTGTGGAAGCAAAAAATCCTAAAAATTTTACCCTCCATTTGGGCTTCACCGCAGTAGAAGGCCCCTCCCAACAGATTATGATAAAAGACCCGTCTGAAGCAAGCTACGCCACTGGTCCTACTGGTGTATTCGGACACTGCACTGGAGAGCCAGTTTCTTTCTAGATTTTGTGTGCTTACCGTGTGTTTGTGTTTTTACCCAGTAAAAAAGGCACTATACAGGGTGGAAATCAGTTGTCTTTTCTGGAAACCTTAAGTGCTCTTCATTCATATTAACTTTTATGATTGGATCAATCCCAAATTACGAAATACTGCGGCCCAAAAAGTTTAATCTTGCTCGATTAAAAACTCGTATTTGTCTGTTTGTTAAAACAATTGCTTGATTTGACGGCAAAATATAATAGCAGACTCAAGAGGACCAGTTTTTACAAGCAGCATTAGTTCTGCCACCGCACTTTTTATTAATAAATGAACATAATACTCATTTAATTCTGGTCACACTAGAACGTTATGGTTTAGCTTTTCTTTTTTTTTTACATCATCTACATACTCACCATTATAAAGCAACAGCAGTGGCAATAATATGGACAGCCACTTCTGTTCAATAGCCCAATCGTGGGTGGAATACTTCCTTAGAGAATGCGCGAACCAACACTGAAACCAAAAATATTATCAACAATATCCCTTATTTTAAAAATTATAAAGAAATATATACTTACAGTAACAGTGAATGTAGTCAATAGAAAAATAAATCTGAACCATGTTTCCATTTGCGTAAACGCTGGATTATATGTTTTGAACTGAAAATGAAGACAAAAAGTTTTTAGTAGATGTCATAAATCGTCACTTAGCATTTTTAGCACAATTTAGATAAGATGGCTAACTAAACTAGATTAAATTTAAATTAGTTGGCGAAACTTAACCAGGTCAATTAGACGGCTAGTGATAACAGAATACATTAACAATATTTTTGGTATTGACATAAATAATAGTTAAATAAATTATTTACTAACTCGACTGCAGACAGCTGATACAGTGAGTCAATGCCCTGTACCCCTAGACAAAGTACATTTCGTTTCGTTTGCACGAATAGAAACGTTACAAAATGTATGAAATGGACAAAAAGCTACGCTAGATCCTAGCGTAACCAAATGAATCTCATACATTTTGTAACGTTTCTATTCGCGCAAACGCAACGAAAGTTTTGTCTAGGGAGGTTGTTCTGCAATAGCTACATTGACCTGTGACTACAAGAGCTCCTATGCCTCTCTCTCACCCTGGTGTATTAATTAAGTATACCAAAAGAAATTGCAAAGTTTCTCCAACTAATTTTAATTTATCTGTGTAGGTGTCTGAATCAAAATATTCTAAGGTCCTTCTAGCCGGATTCCTTCGACAATAAAATGGTTGACGTAATTTTGAGTGGATGATTTAGATCAAAAGTAAATAGCAACTTGGTACTAACATAGAAAACGATCTCTCTTATATAATAACGTTTATGAAACTCCTTGAGTCCGTAGAAATTTATGTTGAGGACGTAGTACGTGTACTCCAACGAGCCTAAATGTAAGGCCATCACTTCGTCACAAACTTGTTTCTTGCATTTCAAGTGTTGTGTTCTGGAAAAGTTTTGATTATAAGTACTATTGTCTAGCTTAGACAATAGTAAGAGGGGTAATAAAAAGGGCGCCACTAGTCCTGTTTATGATAATCGGTTGATGTTAGTACAAAATGTAGTAGGTATCTCGTTTTGCTAAAATGTACTTCCTTACTCTGACGGTTATTCTACACATGGGTAATAAATACTACTAGTGAGTGAGTCAATTCGTTATTCGCATCGACATTATGCTTAGCGTGCACCTCGCAGCTAGAAGGGCTCTCCTTCATACAGTTACAGTACCCAAGCGTTGTTGTGTCGCATGCCTCGAGTTGACTCACTAAACCCGCCATCTCACTATGTAATAGGCCATCTCTTCTTGTCGCACTATGTTTGTCTCTTTTCAGCACAAGGATGTATACGTGCTGTCAAAACGCTGTGACGAGATTAGTATTCATTACTCATATAAAACATACAATCTTATAACACCACGAATATATTAAGGCGTGTCGTCAATCTTCGTTAGAAGACACGAACAGGCATACCTTATTTTATTATCTATAGCATTTAAGATTTTATATTGTCCCAGATTGATGCAAAGGATCTCTTTCTATGCAGTTTACATGGCGTCTGACGCCAATTCAATTGGCCAATAGCAGAATAGGATTTTTTCCGCGCAATTTAAATATGTGCGTCAGTTATGCAGTTACGTTCGTAAGATATAATAAATCAATGTTCGTATACTATTTAAAGTGTTTAACTGTGTTTTCTTACCTATTAGTAGTTTCGCCTTCAGGTACTAGGTTAACAGTATTGTGATCATTTAATACACCATCTATAGATATACTAATTTGAAAACTTTTGTCAAATATCTCCTCTGAAAAGAAAAAAATATATTTAGAATTACTAATTTCAATTCGTCCGCTGCTGAACCACTTTACCGTGCTACTCTGTCGTAGCAAACATTTTTAACATTAAACTTTTGTTTTTTTTTTCTTTTGCGATGTCAGATTCACGTGTGCACTATGCGGCTAGCCGCGTTGCGGACAGCCGCCCGATGTTTGCAGGATCGCTTGCAATCACAACCGGAATGTGCATTTAGAAACCGTTGTGGTTTACGGTTCGACTCATTTCCAAGATGAGAGACGTCGAAGAAGTCACAGCTATTTAGTATATATACGCGAGTTATATAAAGAACAAGAAACAGAGAAAAAGGCATTGCGGCCAGCGGTCCGGTTTCCCGCATAGCCAATAGCCGCATGTTTCATGTAGGTAGGTATATGTCAGTTTTTTAGTCTTTGTTTTTTTATAATAATTCAGGTGTTAACAACATTCAAGTTTATAATATTAAAATGTCTTTTTGTCTTTATACCATGTGATAGCTTCTAAATTAAAACAGCGGTATTGTTTGTGACCATTGTATTATTTTCTTGGAAAAATTTGTTTTTATGTGAGTTACCACGTCGTAACCTATTGAGATTGCCGACGTAGTCAACGCCGACGCTGCAGAAGCCAACGTCGCCGACACCAAGAATGCATAGTTGCATTACCTACTTTTCGTATCATAAATTGTATTTTTAAATTAGTCTTGTGCTAGCCATTGTGTGAACATATTATATACCATTTTGTAATAATAAAATTATATTTTTTTTTAAACTAAAGTCCCTGACCGCCTATCGTAACTGGCGCAGTCGGTAGGATCGCGGCACTCATACTTTCGAATCAAAATCTTCGATAAAAGAGTGTACGGTTCTTAAATCGTTGTCCCGTGATCCGTTAATAAGAACCTTCGGGCGGTCACTAAAACATTTCGGGAGTTCCGGAAAATTGGAGGTCCTGAACTACACAAGACCCGGCTGGGAGATGCAGAGATTGTTCTGGTGAGTACTCTCGTTTGTCCAAGATCCCTTTGCTATATTTCCCGCCGTATTATATATAATTACTTTATTTAATTACGTACATGTGTTTGTCTATAAGCTAAAATCGCGGTAGGCATTCATTCATTGAGGTATTAAATTTCATTCATTGTTGTAATATTACGAATTAAAACCGCGGAAATGTCGCTCAAAGATTATGACTCAACTTTCAAACTGGTTAAGGATTTAATGCCGAGGTTCGACGGCAATTCGAAACTTTTAAATTATTATATTAGAGAGGTAGAAAATTTATTAGCGCTTTTGGATGAGGCATCTAGAGCACACCCGTTTTTAATATGTCTAATAAAGAGTAAACTTAGTGGCACCGCAATAGATGCCATAGCCTACCAGGAAAGTCTTTCTACCTGGGAGTCAATTAGGGACGCGCTAATTAGGAGACTAGGCGAACCGAGGAATGAAATACAAGTCATGCAGGAGCTTACTCGAACTCGCAAGCTCAGAAACGAGGACGCAGAGACGTATGGCAAGCGACTTCGAGAAATGCTCGACGTATTATATGCAGTAGGAAAGCATACTGATAAGAGATATTACGAGAATATGGTCATTGAACAATATGTAAATCAATTAGACTTCACTGTTTCTGTCGGGGTTAAAATAGCTAAACCCGAAACTTTAGAATCGGCTATAGTTACCGCAAGGCAGGAGGAGGCTAGACTTGCATACAACCGAAACTCTAATCTTAACCTCCCAAGTACATCCCAAGCGAAGGCCAAAGCGGATCATAGACCTAACATCCACAATAATCAACAGTTTCGTAATTTTGGAACGCAGCAGCCGCAACCAGGATATAACCCCCAACAAAATAATTTTACCCCAGAACAGCGACAGCAGTGGGTCCAGTCCATGTCGCCTTGGAAAAACAGGGCTTCGGGTAATTTTAGGTCAAACTCCGGAAACTTCAGGCAGTCAGGCAATTTTAGGGCCCAACAAAATATTCCCCAGCAAGTAAACCCCCCACAAAAGGTTTCAGACGTCACCATGAGATCCTTGAATAAGCCTGAAAAGCAGTTCGACGCCGAGGAGCTATTTTATTCGCCACATTCTAGCAATATTTCATCGCAACTACCCAATCAAGGTGAGTACGAGTACGCTTTACAACAACCACAAGGAACGCAGAATGACTTCGAATTCCCAGATAACGAGGACCCTGAGGTTAGCTATTTTCAGGATTTTCCTCCCGGCGAGCAGCAGTCCGACCAGAGCTAGTAAAACTCAACATACAAGATAAAGACCATCTCCCGTACATAGAGCTGCCGGAATTTCAAGGTAAATTTTTAATAGACACGGGAGCCACATGCTCAGCTATATCACCCAGCGTAATACGAGGAACCCTTTTTGAAAATTGCGTAGAATATGAATTGAAATTCATTTGAAATAACTACAGCTCACGCGGTATCGAGCCACAAACACGTAGTATATCTTCCCTTACCACCAGCATTTAATAGTGAGATAACTCATAGATTTTTATTATTTGATTTTGACAAGAAATATAAAGGGCTTATCGGCTTAGACCTACTGAAGAAAATGAAAAGTAACATAGACATAAAAAATAAAGTTTTACGTACAATCACGGCGGATATTCCTATTCATTTTGACTGCCCTGTAAAGATTAGTATAGAACCTAATTGCGAGAAGTTAGTAAAGGTTAAAACTCACTATACAGATGGACAATATATACACGATAATTATTGTTGGTCAAACGGCTTAAAGTCTCCAGCCGCAATTGTTAACGTAGAAAAAGGCAGTTTTAGAACATCGGTTATAAATTATAGTGATGAAAAGAAAGTTATATCTAATAAGTCACCTATGGAATTAGAGTCGTATTCAGAAGTCATAATTAAAAATAAGGAATATAAGCTTAATTCGTTACAAGTAGAGACAGATATTGACAAAGAACTTTGCGAAAACTTAAAGAAAATTAGGACCGATCATTTGAACGAAGAGGAAAAGCGCGAAATAACTAGAATTTGTTATCAATATAGGGACTTATTTTACTCAGAAAATATTCCATTAACTTTTACACATACAGTGAAACATGAACTTAGGTTGAAAGATGATACCCCAATTTTTGTTCGAAGTTATCGACAAGCCCCGCAACAACGTAAAGAGATTCGTCAACAAATAGATAATTTACTAAAGCAGGGAATAATTAGAGAAAGCATTTCTCCCTGGTCATGCCCCGTTCATATTGTACCAAAAAAACCAGATGCATCAGGAAAGGTTAAATGGCGGTTAGTAATTGACTATAGACGTCTCAATGATAGGATAGTAGAAGATAAATATCCTTTGCCGAATATACATGATATCCTGGATAGATTAGGACGCGCACAGTACTTTACTACAATTGACCTTGCTAGCGGCTACCATCAGCTAGAAATGTATCCTAACGATATTGAGAAAACGGCATTTTCCACGGAAAGAGGCCACTATGAATTTCTACGCATGCCATTTGGTCTTAAAAATGCACCCAGTACTTTCCAGAGAATGATGGATCATATCTTAAGAGGTATAGATAATGTGTATACGTACCTTGATGACGTCATCGTTATATCTACGTCATTACAAGAGCACCTGCAAAAACTAAAACAAGTTTTTGATAGGTTTAAAATTCACAATCTTAAGATACAATTAGATAAATCTCAGTTTTTACAGAAACAGGTTACTTTCCTAGGACACGAACTGACTGACCAAGGCCTTAAGCCTAATAAGGATAAGATAAAAGCCGTGCTAAACTTCCCGTTACCACAGAATCAGAAGGAGATAAAATCATTCTTAGGACTTGTAGGGTATTACCGCAAGTTCATAAAAGATTTTGCCAAACTGACTAAGCCAATGACACTGTGTTTGAAGAAATATAGTAAAGTTATTCATTCTCCGGAATTCTTAGATTCATTTAATAAATGTAAGCAAATTTTAACAAACGCCCCGATTTTGCAGTACCCCAATTTTGACGAACCTTTTATCTTAACGACAGACGCATCTGATGTTGCCCTAGGCGCGGTTTTATCCCAAGGCAATGTGGGATCAGATAAACCAATAGCGTACGCATCTCGTACAATATCTGACACCGAATCTAGATATTCAACTATAGAAAAAGAGCTTCTAGCCATAGTATGGGCAATCAAATATTTCAGACCCTACTTATATGGTCGTAAGTTCACGATATATACCGATCATAGACCTTTGACATGGCTGATGTCCCTTAAAGATCCCAACTCAAAATTAACTCGTTGGCGGCTAAAACTTGCGGAGTACGATTATAAAGTAGTTTATAAAAAGGGCCGTCAAAATACAAACGCGGACGCATTATCAAGAGCAAAAATATTTCATCATAGTATAGACTCCTTGGCAGTAAATTTAGATGATAATGAAGATGATGAATTAATTAATAGAATTTTTGAAAATGCTCGCAATCTCGCTGTAACCGAAAACCAAGGTGAGGTCGAAGTGGAAGCCGAGTTAGATATCGCTAGAGTTAACAATCATGATATAGAAAGTAATACCGTACCCGATAGCGAAAACATTCCCCAATCTCATGCAGATGTAGAATCTGATAGTATGAGTACGGTAACAGTAGATGCCAATCAATTGATTTCTACAAATCATACTCAGCCCGATAATGATAATAACGGAATTCCTATTTTAACAGATGCCATTGATAGGCAGCTCAAACAGTTTCATATCAGATCAACCCCAGGCTCAGTATATAGAGTAGATGATAGGTCAACAAACTCGAGAACGTTAATTAAAGACGTCTTTATACCGGTTAATAATACAGAACAGGAAATAATAAGATTCCTAAAAGAGCATACTGTAGCAGATCGCGTTTTCCATTGCTATTTCCATTCTGAAGAACTGTATACGGCTTTCTCGAGAGTGTATACAACTATATTTAATGATAGGGGTCCCAAATTATTCAAATGTACCTCACGTGTTACTTTGGTAGAAAATAAAACAGAACAACAGGAGTTAGTAAAGAAATACCATGAGGGTAAAACAGTCCACCGTGGTATTCAAGAAACCTATAAGCAGGTTCATAGGAACTATCACTGGCCTAACATGCTTCTCACTATTCAAAGATTCATAAATCAGTGCGAGACGTGTCTCAAAGCGAAGTATGAACGCAATCCCCTAAAGCCACCCCTCGCATTAACGGATACACCAACTAAACCTATGCAGCACCTATTTATGGATATTCCTCAGGGGGAGCGACATTCTTAACTATTATAGACAATTTCTCAAAGTACGCCCAAGCTGTCCCATTAAGCGCATCTAGCAGCGTTCACATAGCAGAGGCACTATTACATGTGTTTTCAGTCCTAGGGCTACCATTAAAAATAACCACCGACTCAGATAGCAAATTCGACAACGATGTTATTCAGGAAATATGCGCTTTGCATAATATTAATATACATTTTACCACCCCCTATAACCCGAACTCAAATTCCCCAGTCGAGCGCTTTCATTCAACATTAGCAGAAATAATCAGAATACAAAGAATGACTAATAAAGATGACCCTATACAATTGATTATGAAATATTCTGTTATTGCATATAATAATGCTATACATTCAACAACAGGTTATACACCACATGAATTATTGTTTGGTCATACAGCATCTAGGAACCCGCTAGAACTTTATTATCCCAAAGAATTCTATCAGGACTACGTTATTAAGCATAGAGCAAACGCTGAGGCAGTACAGGAGTGTGTTGCAGCTTATACGTCAAAAAACAAGGAACAGGTAATTGCAAAGCGTAACAGAGATGCGGAACAAATTACATTCAAGGTAGGTGAAACGGTATTTAAACAGGTCGCGAAAACGGCACGTAACGATAAGACTAAACCAGTATTTAAAGGACCATATAAGATCATTCATCTCCATCCTAACAACGTCGCAGAGATAATAGGTAATCACCCTAACTCCAAGTCAATAAGGGTTCACTTCAAACTATTACGACGACCACACCTTGTTCCAGGACCCTCATCGCCGGAGCCATCACGCTCTACGCAGCAGGAAACGTAACATTCAACCCAGTTAACAATGAGAACGGAATCCTTTTGCTCAAACAAGGAGAAATCCTTAAACAGGTCGATTCCTTTCGCCTAGCGTGCGTTTATAATATTTCTTATATACATTTATGTTCGATTAAACTTACTTCGTTATATGCAAGTACTAGAAATGCTGAGAAGAACACGGCATCTGATGAATTACATAAATCATACAAAGAGCAAATAGAACATACTATAACTTTAATAGATAGAAAGATAACGTTTATTACACCCCGAGTTAGAGTTAGGCGTGGTATTATAAATGGGTTAGGATCAGTAGTGAAAGCTATAACCGGGAATTTAGACCATGAAGATGCAGTAAAATTCGAACAAGAAATTGCTAACGCATATAATAAGATAAATAGTATACAAAATACCCAAAGTAAATCATTAGTTTTAGCAGAAAACACTATTAGTGAGTTTAGTCATCAATTTAATAAAATAAATGAAAATCAGAAACATCTAGTTGCAATTCTGCAAAACGTAACTCGTAGTTCTAATTTAGTTATTAATCATTTACATTTCTTAGACATTTATATTCAGATAGATTTTAGTTTACAAATAATTTTAGATAAATTGATGTTACTAGAAAATGCTATGACCTTCGCTCAATTAGGAGCAATGCATCCTAGTATAATCAGCCCTCAAAATTTAGTTTTAGAAATCTTGAATTTACGAAAAATGTATTCGTTCACTCCGGTCGCAGAGGCTAATATGGCAAATATTCACAAAATTGAAAGGTCAATAGACGTCAAAGCTTATAGTACGGAACACACGCTTACTTTTATATTAGACATACCATCTATAGACCCTAAAATATATGACCTAATACACCTTTATTCCATTCCTGACAATAATAACATAACCATTATACCCAAATCCAAATAACTTGTTCTTGGCAACGATGAGTACACTTACCTGGAAGAAAACTGCCGACATATCACGGAAGATATCCAGCTCTGCAAGATGTTGGACACCGGGAAGATCGAAGACTCCAAGGACTGCATCATATCTCTGATTAAACATGAGTCAGCAAACTGCACTCACGCTAGAATGGATTTAAAGAGAGGCAAAATTCAGAAGATCTACGATAACAACTGGTTGCTGATATTACAAGAAGAGGAAATCATCAGAAGTCAATGTGGAACCAAAACCGAATACCGAAAAACAGCTGGAATATACCTTACCACAATAACCAACGACTGTCAGATTAATATACTGAATAGAACATTGCAAACACATTTAGACACAATCCATATAAACGAAATAATCCCTTTACCCAAACGACAGGAAATACCAGAAGAATCCATAAAATATCAACTCCAATTAGAAGATGTATCACTGGACAGCATCCACCAACTAATCAACAAAGCAGAAGATCTACGAAGCAGAGACGACCTAAACTGGACCTGGGTCAACGCCATGGCAACTCCGAGCTGGACCACATTGGTTTTATACATCATACTAGCAGCAGCAATCGCATGGAAGCTGTTAAAGAAGCCGAATAAGGTGGTCACCAATAGTAGCGAGGACGCTACTGGAAGCTGCAGTTTGCGCTTCCATCTTAAGGAGGGAGGAGTTACCACGTCGTAACCTATTGAGATTGCCGACGTAGTCAACGCCGACGCTGCAGAAGCCAACGTCGCCGACACCAAGAATGCATAGTTGCATTACCTACTTTTCGTATCATAAATTGTATTTTTAAATTAGTCTTGTGCTAGCCATTGTGTGAACATATTATATACCATTTTGTAATAATAAAATTATATTTTTTTTTAAACTAAAGTCCCTGACCGCCTATCGTAACTTGTGCACTGTGATTTATTTATTTACTTGCCCTAATAAGTTAACGAATAAATCACAGTGCATATTTTTAGAGACATAAAAACTATTTTTTTGTACATATTTTTGATTGCGGTCTCCGGGACGGCTGTCCGCATTCAGGTTTTAATCGCAAGTTAGGTTTTTTAAATATGTCATTTAGAAATATACACCTATTATGAGGACCTAGTACCTATATATTTCATCTCTGCCTGCAGTTGAATGGGAAGCGATAAGTCAAAATCTATGTATGGTGACGATAAATATAGGGGTTCGATTGTAAGGGTGGCTATAATTAGCATCGAACAAAAACAGATTTCCGTCATCGTTTTTTTAGTATCGACTTTTTTGGTATGGAGTTTCGCCTCATTTCTCGTGTAAAAGAAAATATAGGACTCTTTTAAAAGACGGGATTTGAATTCCGACATTCGGCGCTGGGCCCGCATATTGAACTATGACCTCAATGCCCCTCGTTGCTATGCTCCTTAGGGCATTAGGGCCGATTGCGACCCTGCAGTAGGGACGAGTTGTTGCTGCTCATGATTAGCAACATTTAGCAGTGTAGTTTAAAAAATGACGATTATTGGGTCTTGTCGGTCATTGGTGCCACTACCCTACTATGTTGAGTGGGAAAATGTTTTAGAGGTTGATTGTATTTACCATCATTATTATTAGTTAATATCTCGAGTAAGAGCCACAGCTGCTGCGCCGCGGTGCCCAGCGCGGGGCCGTGCACACTGAACGGACCGCGGTACATGTCGCTGGCGTTGGCCAGCACTGACGACGCTGCGATCGATGACGTCATCGTTGGCGAAGGTCCTGTTCAAAACAGCGACATCTATTGTTCTAATCAATACACTAAATTCAATTCGAATAACTAAAGAATATTTTAAATTCTAACCTGCCAGTCCTATAAAAACACCCAAACCGAAGCAAGCAAAAAATGCTATAAAAACCATTACGAACTCCCCTTTGTGCATTGAATATATCCTCATTTGAACGGACCTGAAAGAAAAATAATAAAAAAATAGAAAATTGCGCCATAAGTATTTTCATAATTTTAATATCCTAGACTTACCTCTCGCATCGGTCGTGGTGATAGGCCGGCGCAATATATTTGTTAAATTCGCTAAATAAATCACTAAATTGTGTCAATGTGTTGCGAATCTTGTAATTCCACCCTCCTGATGGCAAATGATACGAGTATCCCACATTGGCCGAATCCATAGTTGCCTTGGTCACAAATAAAGATTTTTACATTCAAATCACGTGAACAATATTGAAATAAGAACAACTAGCATTAAATAAATACACAAAACATTAATAATTATGTATAAAAACTGTTTTAATATAACTTTGTTGCCCTACATGAAGAGCTTGTTTACAAGCAAATTATTGATTTTAGAGCTGCCATTACTTCACGTGCGCGGCGTTCAGAGTAGGGGAACGTGACGTGGCACTTGACATTCAAATAATACGAATAAAATATAAATCATTTAAACTAATAATATCATATCATGCAATTCGAATTGTACAAAATGATAGAAATAGTAAACATTAAAATGCGACCGCTATTTGTCATTTTGCTTCCCGCCCATTCCCGCCATTCTGAACCATAGACACGTACGGAAGTATTGTTAATTTTGCCTTTTTGATTTTGAGATAAATACTTTTTCTAAATAAATAGGTAGGTACATATAATTTACGTAGTTACTATAAATGCTTGCCATTTTAATCTACAGCTTTTATTTTTATTTCATCATCATGAGCAATCATAGTCTTCGTATCCTCATAATAGGTCTTTACCTATGAAATTGCCGTTCTGCAGTACTTACTGGCCATTTCAAATCAAAATAATTTTTGTTTGGCTAAGAATTCTAATTTCAAATTAATTTTATTTTAAAAACATGGAATTCTTTTTAGTTATTGGTTTGCTCGCTTCCGTTCTGGGAATTTCGACCTGAAAAATGAACCTCGCGGTCGTCCGAAGACTTTGGTCGACAATGACGAATTAAAGGCGATTGTGGAAGCTGATGATACACAATCGACAGCTGAATTAGCAGCAGCTTTCGACGTTAGCGTCAAAACAATATTGGTCCATTTGCGTCAAATTAGCAAGGTAAAAAAGTTTGACAAATGGGTGCCCCACGAACTCAATGATCGCCAGCGCGAAGTACGCGTCGAAACGTGCCTTGCACTGCTCAACAGACACACAAATGAAGGAATTTTGAACCGCATTGTTACCTGCGATGAAAAATGGATTCTGTTGTTTGATAACCTCAAGCGCTCAGCAAGTTGGTTGGATCCTGGTTCAGCACCTAAACAATGCCCTAAACGAAAACTTACCCCTAGAAAAGTAATGGTCACTGTTTGGTGGTCTAGCGCCGGTGTGATTCATCACAGCTTCTTACCAAACGGGGTGAGCATTACTGCAGATGTGTACTGTGAAGAACTGAACACAATGATGGAGAAGCTGGCACATCTCCAACCAGCATTGGTCAATCGCTCGTGTCCGCTGCTCCTGCACGATAACGCGCGACCTCATACTGCACAGCAGACGGTCTCCAAGTTGCAAGAACTGGGGTTGGAAGTTCTCCGTCATCCGCCCTACTCACCAGACCTTGCGCCTACAGACTAATACTTTTTCCAGAATTTGGATAACTTCTTGGCGGGAAAAAAATTCAATACCCGAGAGGCAGTACAAAATGCCTTTGAAGAATTTGTTGCCTCCCGTCCAGCTGATTTCTTTAAGAAGGGCATCAATAAACTGCCACTGCGTTGGCAAAGATGCATTTTTTCATACAAAACGGCAATTTCATAGGTAAAGACCTAATATTTGTTACAAATACCACGAACGTCTTTATTGCCGTACTAGGGGACAATGTTAGATGATGGAATTATTTTTCAACATATTTTATTTTTATTTTATTTTATTTTATTCAGGACAAAAAACAGAATGACAATAATTGGTTATACATGGTACAAAGTTATAAAAATATTATCAAAGTCAAACCAACTACGCTATCGACAGATTACACATCCCTATATATTAACTTGGACGAAATAAAATATGAACGCATTTTTTAGAGCTGCCATCTGGTGATAGTAAAAATACTTCATCTTTTCATAGAATTAATATACTCACAGGTTTAACTCATTTCTATGGATTAAAAAAAAATGCTAGGTCATAATACTACGAGGAACGAAGAATAAACTAATATAATCGTTTTAAATTTTTATTTAATCAACATTAAGCTTTACATGCAAACATTATAAAGTAAAATATATTATCATACATACTCTAAAATAGCTATAATACATAAAATATAAAGATCTTGTAAATTCGAGAAGTTTCTTGTAAATAATAATAGGAACTACAAAATAATTTCTGAACTGGCCAAATCAGTGAATGTCCAAGTTCTTATTTTTGCAATACATAAAAATAATACAATCGCATTGTTGAGAGTAGGTACTAATCATGACTTATTATGGAATCCTTTTTAAAATCATGAAATGATACTTTTTTAGACAATATTTCATACAATTTACAGTCTTTTATTTATTGAACCTGACATCATATTCCAATAATACATCAATATAATATTAACTAACTATACTGGTATATCTTAGGCGCTATAACAAATGACACATTTTGTACTACGCAAAAGCAATAATAATGACAAATTCTTAAGGTCGGTTGCACCTTTCTATTAGGCCAATATTTTAGTACTCGATGATACACAAAAACAAAGCTACTATGATTAGGTTAGGTTGCAAACATACGATCTATTATTTTAAATAATTTATTATTATTTTATATTTTCGTCGCAATAAAATAATAAGCATCATATGGTTGTACAATGACAAAAAGGTTTTGACTTTATTAATGTGACAATAAATAATGTATTTCAAGAATTTCAATAGAAATTAAGTGTTATACACTCAACGGATATCAACGAAGTAAATCAACATGTAGATCATTGAGATACGTTTAGTCATGCAAACTTTTCATAAACCTTTAAGAGACTTGACGGAGGCACTACCGTGTCCGCAGATGCAACCGATTATAAAAATAAAATTATTTATATTTATACAATAATAAGTACATAATTATTTAGCACAATACTATCCTAAATAGAATTAAAAATAATAATTGTGATTTTATTATTTAATGATAGAGACAAAAAATATATCGTGAATTTCTAATATGTACACTTTGGTTTCACTTATGTACTAAAATATTAATTAACTAATGCTGCCATTTTTCTATGCGAATAGGGTTACTATGGGAAATGATCCCATCTTTGTAATGTTAGTAAAATTCTGTCAAAAATATTGGTTGGTATGTATAATACGAAATTCAAAGTCTTTTTAATTATGAAATTGTAACTATAGGATATTATTTTATATTTATTTACATGTTGGTTTTTAGGGTTCCGTATCAAAGGGTGCAAAGGGGATCCTATTACTAAGTCTCCCCGCTGTCCGTCCGTCTGCCTTTCAGTGGGTTGTATCTCATGAACCGGTAGATTTTCACAAATAAGTATTTCTATTGCCGCTATTTAATTAAAATTTAATTCATTATTTTCGCGTTTTTTGTTGCGCACTCCATTTTACGTGTACGGAAACCTCCGTATGCGAGTCCGACTCGTACTTGGCCGGTTATTAAATTATGATTATTTATAGTGAGATTGCCAAAAAAATATTATCTTGCCGGTGTTTTCTCAGTACAGCAGGCTCACTTCGGAAAGGGGAACTTAAGTAGTTTCGACCTTCATAAGTACCCTTGCAGAGACTAAACTGACCGATAGCACTTTGAATAAAATTAGTAACATTTTAGAGCAATTTTTAAGGTCCTCGTGGCTCTTTTAAATAACAATAAATATCACATCAAGATCATAGTCAAATATCAATTACACTGTCTTACTTACTTTTAAGGTAATTTTTTTATGACAGTATACGAATTTGACACAGCGACAAATTGGAAAAAATGAGCCAAGTTCGCGGTGTTATACAGAGCGAATATTTCATAAAAATATTTATTTATTTAATATGATAGCTAAGCTACTGAAAAGAAATGTTAATTAAAAATAATAAATAAAGGCAGACTCACATGGTAGAAATGTGATGATTTATAAAGAAAAAGAAGAAAAAAGCCTAAAATGCGTTACTCGCACTAATTTTAGGCTTTATTTAATTCTGAGATTTTATAATTTATTATTTTATATTGAAATGCGATTCATAATTATATAAACAAACATACATAGTTACTTATATTCGAATTCACTTGACAGTGTCATAATTAAATATATAATGGCTCAAATACACATCGTTAGTCCGTATTAGGTCGGCTACCTATTATTTCCCGAAATCAGGGAACTACCCGAATGATTTTCCTGGAATCGGGGATTTACCAGACACACTTTCCAGGACTCTGGAAATTACCAGAAATACTCTCCCAAATTCCGAAATACTTCCTCGGAATGGGGGGAATTATCCGAAGCACTTTCTCGAATTTGGGTTTCCAATGAAACTAACAGCACTATCACTTAAAAACAAGCGCTTTACACCCAGAATAGAAGCCATAGCACTGAATAAACGTCAGTAAAGTAAGTATTCACTATAGAGTCGCATTAGCACTTGGTGCTGCTGCCGTCGCGTTTACAGTTGGTACTACTGTTGTTTCGTCTATGATGTTGGTAGAATTGAGGTAAGGTATGGGCGTTACCGTTGTTGTGTTGGTATTAGCGTCGTTTAGGATTGATTTACCTGTGGACAAAGTTCGTATTATAATTTTGTTGGTTCGAAATTAAATGGACACAAGAGATAGAAGGAGAAAGAGTGAAAAAAGCTAGCTACTAAGAGTTTTTTTTTGCATAGTCCTCTCACCTTGATACATTGTTCGTAGCATTAAATTAAGAAATATATTAAAGTTCTACATAGCATAAATCAATTGATAAATGCAATATGCTTTTCGATAGTGTTGAGTTTAAAATTGTTTTTTTAATTACACCGGGTTTACTTTCGTGATAATACGTGCCACTGCAGATGAGACTTGACACAACACGCAGTTGACGTCTGATGTCGGTGACGATGACTTTAGCGTGTATCTATTTTATTATAATGACGTCCGGTCCCTTCCCGCCTCAGACATCAAAGGCGACACTAATTTCTCATAAAATGTTTACACACATCATCATCATCAGCCTATAATATCCCACTGCTGAGCACAGGCCTCCTGCACATAAATGAGGATGGGCGGGAATGGGCAGATACTCCACCAAGCGTGCCCACTGCGGATCGGTGGAGGTAGGTTAGTGGTCAACCTACTGCTGGAGATTTCAAGCCGCCTAGAAGGCCTCCAACTAGCTTAACGACTATCACAAATAAGTGATAACCGGGACCAACGGCTTTACGTGACTTCCGAATCACGGAAACGCTCGATTTGAAATACCACTAAGCGGTCACCCATCCAGGTATCGACTACGACGGTGGTAGGTTAATTCCAAGCTGATCGATTAAGAACGGCTAATCATGCTACACCACCACAGATTACTAAATAGTTACTACGTAACAGATAAATCACTCCATACAAAATTTACAATACCTACTGCTATAACAGCCTACTCTTTTGAGTCGATAGACGTTATGAACGAAAATGCACCTAAGCTTACGAGCGTAAATTTACTTTTGCTTTGTAGCTACTCGCCGCCGCGTGGTTAGCGTGAATTGCCAGGGATGCCTCTGTCGATAAAGATCTTAGTACGTATTTATAGTAGCCTATATCTGGCTATTATATACAAAAATAATTTTTTGAATCCGACTGTTTAAACACAAAAAATACTCTTCCGCTTTATTATATTTATATAGTACCCACAGACTGTATCTATAGTACCTATATGTAGATTAATACAGCTTATATTGGAAATGTATAGCTTGATCTGTAGCCGTGCGTACAAGGGGAGTTAAATGGTATATTTTTATAGTTCAAATATCGTGCAACCGGGATTCGAATCATATTTTGTTCATAGTTTACAATAAACGTGGCCTCTAGATCTTTTACATAATTATAAAAGGAACCGAAAGGTACTTAGAACCTTGCAAAGAAAGAACAACAACAGTTAGATCGAGATATATGCGTACGAACGCGTCACGCGGCTGTCGGCAACCAACCGAGAAATGGACATACGACGGTCCGGCGGCCGGTAGGCAATTAGCGCGCGTAAGTACATGGAGTGAGAGATGCCTGACACCACGAGTGCTTCAAAAAATGTTTACGTGAGGGAACACAATTATTTCACATATCTGAGCATTATGTTTCGAACGTTATTTTTAGTATATTGTTATAATAATTCCAAATGACTTACCAGTGACATAGTCTTCCAACCATTTATTGATACCGGCCGAATGTTTCCTGACCCAGTCGATCCTCAGCGTGGCCGTGTCCACTAACTTCTGTAGAGTTTGAGACATCGGCAGTAACTTCTCTTTGTGTTGTAAAGCGAAGGATTTTAGCTGAAAGTAGAGTATCAATTAGTATTATCTCCTATTTTGGCATGTAGAGAAGACTTGTATAAAAAGAACTTGGCCTTTTTTCTACCAAGCGACTTTTGGTTTTAAGTCAGATAGTTATGTTTTAAAATCAGTATTGTTATATTTATGGAATTTCTACTGAATATTCAATTTTAATTGATCAAAATGTCTAATTGATAACTATTGAACTAATATTTTTAAACATTCATTATGATCGATTCATATAAATTGTTTGTATGCCCGAACCCGATAAGGATTTCGAAAAGGTAGCATAAATTTATCCATTACAAGTGGCCCAAAAAAGGTTGTTTAACCGTGATTAATAAAAAAAAGAATAATTTCTTATTAGGGCCTAAATTGAATAAACGATTTTGAATTTGAATTACGTTTTCAGCGCTCATCCATATAAATTGTAGCTATGACAAATTTCACCCTCTTCCGTGCGTGCAACATGCTTAAAAAGATATCTTCACGTGTTTACTTAGACTAGTTGACGTCCGAGGTTTCGCCCAGAGACAGTAATTTTCTTAAATAAAATTAACCTAATTTACTCCTTATAACATCAGCTATCTGCCAGTGAAAGTCCCGTCAAAATCGGTCCAGCCGTTTCGGAGATTAGCCGGATCAAACAGACGAAAATTTTAAAAATATTATCATTTGTAAGCCAAGACTGGTACAAGATCCTGATTCATAATACATTTTAAACCATCCCATGTAACACGTATGTTAAACAAATAAAATTATCTTTATCTTTAACGTATGTATGTAACTATGTATGTTCGGGTGGAATTTTGCAAGTCGAATTTCACCCACGTCCAGTGGTCGGATTGACTTGATATTTGGTGTACATTAGTATATTGGATGACAATGCAAGTACAGCCAACAAAAAGTGCAGTCACCAAAAAAACCTTGTATTAAAAATGATTTTTTTAATAAAAACTTATTATACTACCAAGTCGGTAAACAAGCATACGGTCCGCCAGATGGTAAGCGGTTGCCGTAGCCATACAGTTACTTGCAACACACTTGGCATCACTCTCTCGTTACCGACCCTTCCCCTCTCCCCAATGAGGTCTGGCTCACCGACTCCCGCGCAGGAACACAGCATTGAGTTACCATATAGACCTGCTCGAATAAATACTATGCTCTACCTCTTTTTTGTATAGATAGATTATGCAAAATTACATACCCTATCCAACTCTTCAGTGGTAGTGATAAACCCGAAGGATCCGCTCAGTACTGCTGGGAACATGAACGCGTCAATTTCAGTGAACTTGGCGTAAACTCTGTCGAAATTGTTAATGAGGAAGTTTTGCGCGATGCGCGTGCCGAGCGGCGGCTCCACGCTCCACGCCGCCACCGCGTACTGTTTAGGGATCTCTGTTAAGCTTTTTTCTAATAACCTGCGAAATAAGTATAAAATTTATTTACATACTACAAAGGGTTTGAAGATTATAGCATACTTATCGGCCGCCATTTTGTTTTTGTTAAATGGCACCACAATGCACAATGGCAAAAATTTACATCGATTGGGAACAATCAAACAAACAAAAACGTAACCGAGTTATTTGCAAAAAAAGATCGATGATTGACAACTTCAATAACCATGAAAAATTATTAATTAGGTAGTTTGTACCACAGGTTTGTACACATTCTATGGTGCTGGAATAGCAATGGTGGCCAAAAAGTATGTCAAAATCTTCGAATGCCTTGAATATATTTATTGGACCACCTGCCAGTGTTAGAAACTTTGGTCGAAATCAATTTCAACAAATTCATATTTTAGTTATATTTGTATTATCTAAAGCCGTCTAGATTTCTCTCTCTTGGCCTATTAAAAATATCCTCTGAACTATTTAAGGATTTATAGTCAGTTTTTTTTTATTCCGTGGACTAAAATTACATGGTGGGCGGAATGAGCCCTCATTTAATTTACTCATTTATGTCATACTACATTACATCGATCAATTAAAATACATTAATTAATATTATGTTTATTAATAATGTTATATTAATAAACATTTATTTACACAAAAGAGTAAGGAGTCGTTTCACAACGGCTCGTTGAATCATTTAATGAGTGAGCCATACACAACACAATGCTCCATACTTGCAACATTAGAATAAAAAACCGGCCAAGTGCGAGTCGGACTCGCACACGGAGGGTTCCGTGTAATATTAACTAACTCAACTTAGCTATGAAAAAAGAAACGCCAAAAATATTGAATTGCGGTTTACGATTTATGACGTATTAAAAAAAAACTACTTACTAGAGCTCGTTCTAACCAATTTTCGGTGGAAGTGTCTCTCGCGCAAACTATTCAGTTTAGAAAAAAATGATATTAGAAACCTTAATATCATTTTTGAAGACCTATCCATACAAATACCACACGTCCCATACGTGTGTATGATGAAAAAAAATTTTTTTGAGTTTCAGTTCTAAGTATGGGGAACCCCCAAAATTTATTGTTTTTCTTCTATTTTTGTGTGAAAATCTTAATGCGGTTCACAGAATACATCTACTTACCAAGTTTCAACAGTATAGATCTTATAGATTCGGAAAAAAGTGGCCGTGATATACGGACGGACAGACAGACAGACATGACGAATCCATAAGGGTTCCGTTTTTTGCTATATGGCTACGGAACCCTTAAAAGGTCGATCGCATTTGTCATTTTAGTACACGGAATGAAAAATCAGACTAGAAAAATAAAGTTATAACGTACATAGCAATCAGCGACTCTTCCCTAGTAATAGGCAGATTGGTGATGATGAGGGTCTTCACATTAGGGTCCGTGGTGTTCATGAAAACGTTCCATAAGAAATCGAATTCCCTTCGACCGCCGTGTTTCAACGCCATGTTGTATACTAAAGAGCGGAGGTAACTTGGTATGCTGAAATAAAATATCATGATTAATAGGTTATAGTATTAATAGGGCATATATTATAGGGCCCTGTAGGGGCACCAGACTAGGGGTAAGGGTATATACAGGGTAACTTGTTATTCATCAGTAGGGCTATTATGTAACTTTGTTGCAATTCAATATGAACAACGTTTGGTTTAATTCCATAAATTTTTTCATACATTTCTATTGAACAAGAAATTTCGTTTGTATGCAAATTGTGATATATTTTTCGCGATTTCAGAGTATTACAAAGCACCACCCTATACTATGGTTTCCTCACTATTCTTGTATCTTCTTGTTCAGCATCCTTAATCCTTAACTTATATATTAATATTATAAATGCGAAAGTGAGTTTGTTTGTTTGTGTGTTACGCCATCACGCCTCAACTACTCAACGGATCATCATATAATTTGTCATGCAGATAGCCTATGTTATGTAGAAGGACAAAGGCTACTTTTTATCCCGGGAACACGGGGGACAGCTAGTAATATTATTAACGCGAAAACTTGTATGTATGGATGTTTGTTACTCTTTCACGCAAAAACTACTGAACGGTTTTGGATGAAATTTGGCACACAGATAGAATATGTTCTGGATTAACACATAGGATACTTTTTATCCCGGGAAAACATACGATCCCCCGGGAATGCGGGTGAAACCGGACGGGACAGCTAATTAATAAAGTAGCACTTACGGGTTATTAGTAAGGTCTGGCTGACTAGCCCACTTGTCGAATTGCGCCTTAGCCCAATCCAAACATCTGGGTGATTCCATAAAGCACTCCCACATCACTAGGTTCTCTATGAGGAACGCTTCATTATCGTCTTTGGGCTTGTCGAGACCGTAGTTCAATTTTTCTAGTTGTTTCTTGAGAATTATTCGCATATAGTCCTGAAAATAAAAGTGATCTATGAAACATTGCTGTATAAAATTAAAATGGTTATATGGGCCAATTAGCCGTGTTTAAAGATGACACATCCACAGTTGCAATGTAGTTAAAAAATTATAATAATTATCACATCGGTTATTGTTATTGTTTCATAATAAATTCATTAATAATTTCCATTATTAAATAATCATTATGTAAAAAGCATTAATGTTCTTTTAAACACTGATGGTAAAATAATAAAAAACCGTAAACAATATTCCATTACAAATACATGAATATCCGACAATTTAATTCAAAAACCCGTTTAAAAACTAAAAATACGTAATTACCTGGAAATATATATATCCTGGCGAAGATCTCAAATTGTGCTTCAAGAACGCCATATTATTGAGCAATAGATCCCATACAATCTTGGAATCCTCGCCGTTTATAACGCAAGTGGTCATACCGAGGGCATAACTGTAGTTCAACTGCGCCGCTTTGGCTAAGTTGAAGGCATCATCTATGAGTTGGGCTTTAGTTATGGGTGACTTAACTACCCCTGACTTGAGAGCCAAGCTTAATAGTTCCCAGTTCTTTTGGTCGTAGTTCACTCTGTAGTAGCCTGAAATGTTGGTCAAGTTTTAGTTAGAGAGCTGTGAATCTGTAATTTGTCGGTTAACGAAAGCTGCCACGTTCACAGTACTCACATATATGAAACATGATACAGTATGTTTTATTAAATTATTGCTTCTAATTAGTCAGTCAATTCTAATGGACGAGTGCATAAAATAACTCTATATTTATGAGCAGAAACAAAAGCAAAACAATAACTGTCTCTTTCATACTCATAAGTTTGACTGCGCACGAGAGAGACGGACCGACTTTTCATGATGTGCATGCAGTGCGACGTGACGGTGCGCGCTTACAGACACTACACAAGCGTAACGTGTAAATGTGTTGAACGTGCCAGCTTTAGTTAACCGGCCTGTATTATGTTTGTAAGTTTGGATTTAAGAGGTAATCTCCGGAACTACAGATCCGATTCTGAAAATTCTTTCACTAATACGAAGCTACATTATCCCCGATTGTTATAGGCTATTTTTATCCCGGAAACGCGGGTAAAACCGCGGGGTAAGTCAGGCCCAGATCTATGTGGGAGCAAACAAGGGCACCTGCCCCGGACGGCAGTTAAAAGAGGTAGGGCGTATCGTTTATTTGCTCAAAGAGCAGTTCGACTGGGAAAGTATCTCCACCTTACAGAATACCGCGGCCAAATAACTTTATGTTGAGTAAAGTTGTGTTCCTGCGCGTGAGTGGCGGTCGCCAGAGCTCATTGGGGAGGGGGGAAAGGTCGGTAACGAGTGAACGATGCTGCGTGTATAGCAAGCGTCCATATGGCTGCGGTAACCGCTTACTATCAGGCGGGCCCTACGCTTGTTTACCGACTTAGTCGTATCAAAAAAAAAGATACAGTGGGCGCCAAAATCATAAAGTTGAGAAAAAAAGAACTGCTTTCATAAAGCAACCAAGTTGCGAAAATCTTTTTAGAAATACTATCAATATGTTAAGAAATCTGTACTTTGTCGTTTTTTTCAAAATTGAACCAACAGTAAAATTTACTTTATCGCAATCGTATTAAAATACATTTTAACTTACCAATAGCACCAACATTGACGTACAAAGCTTGCGTGGAGGTGATATTCGTTCGGATGACACTGAACCTCTCTTTGAGCCAGTTCTTAGGTTTAGTACTCCACTGATCTAATGGAGAGTCCATTGTAGTGTAGCTGATTGGAATGTGCCATAGTTGATCAATCATGTTTTGGTACGGCTCTTTGGCACTTGAAAATAGCCTCTGTAATGTGGAATATTATGAATAGCAAGATAATTACGTGCCTTTAGGTCAGATTTTAGATTAACATCAGGCGGGCCGTATGCTTGTTTGCCACTTAGTGGTATAAAAAAAAAAAAAAAAGATTGGGCCAAATAATTTGGATTCCGTTTTAGAGGAAAGTAACATAAGATTCAATAACCTGTTAGAATTAGGTAAAGATGCTTCGAGGCAGTGAAGATTAAATAAAAATGCAAACACCTGATAATTTCTATTTAAAACTAATGACAATAAATTACTAAGATATGGTGTAATTTTTTAGGGTTTTCGTACCCGAAGGGTGCCAAACGGGACCCTAATACTAAGACTCCACTGTCCGTCCGTCCGTCTGTCTGTCAGTGGGCTATATCTCGTGAACGGCAATAGGTAGACAGCTGAAATTTTCAGATAATATGTATTTCTATTGCCGCTATAACAACAAATAATAAAAATGAAATGAAATTAAAAATTAAAGGGGGCGCCCATACAAGAAACGTTTTTTTTTGGTGTTTTGTTTTCATAGCATAATGAGTTAATATTGTACGGAACCCTCCGTGTGCGAGTCCGACACGCACATGGCCGGCTTTTTTGTTTGACAAAAGCAAAAATGCGAGTCTAATATTTTTTGATAAAATCTAGCTGACGGACTAATTAGAATAATTATTTTTTTTTTTACCCAGAAAACATCCCTATTATGGCAGTATTTTAATATCATCCAATATATAGACAGAAAAACAGACATATATTTCGAGGAGAATTTAAGACTCATCTTGTACCGTGGCAGACCATCTATACTATTTTTGTCATTGCACAGTATTTGAGTAAATTATACATAGTTTGTCTTGTTGAAGTCCTAAATAATAAAACATACCTGTTCCAACTCAACATCTCCAGTGTTATAGTTCCGGTTGACTTTAACCACCGGGTACCCAGCCTGCCGGGTCCATGTGTTCATGAACTCCACTACCGATAGATCTTCGAGAGTCGCGTCAGATTTTGTGGCCTTCGACATAGCTTCCCACAGGTCGTTCTCTTCAGCGTTTGCGTATTTCCTTTAGAAATTCAAAAGTATAAAGCACATTTTTGACCAACTGACCCAGAAGATTATTATTGATGTATCTAATGTAGATTATAATGTATTTATTTATTTATGGACATAATTGTTATTTTATGTTGTTTGACGGGCCAGTTGGCGCAGTATGTTAAGGTTCACCTTTCGCGCCGCTGCCTGCCGGGCTATTGCGTATCTTTGGTGGTAATCGTAACGAACACCATTAATTATTTCATCCAATGACGCGCACGCGATATGACGCGACGATGACCATTCGCGGGCTCTGATTGGATGAAATTTATCGTTACGATTGCCACCAAAGTTACGCGGTAGAGCCCCTGGTCGTGGGTTCGATTCCCACACAGGACATGCATTTGTGTGCATCAACATGTCTGTATGTCCTGAGTCTGGGTGTAATTATGTATATTAAGTATGTATTTACAAACAAAACGTAGTATATGAATTATATCAGGTATCTGGTTTCCATAGTACAAGCTCTGCTTAGTTTGGGATCAGATGACCGTGTGTGAGGAATGTCCCAGGATATTTATTATTTATTTATTTGAATGTTATTATTTTCTGTATGAGTTTCATATTGTGCCTTATAACATTTGTCATCTCCTTCTTTACATAGGAAACGACATGAATGCAATCGAATTTGCGTTTTAGTAGTATGATTATTACCAAAAAGGTATGATGGCTGATAATAACTTCAAACCTGAATTTGACTTTAAAAATATGGCAAGAAATTATATCCATAGCTGAATTAAGGTTTCCCATACTTGGGTGATTGTCACAATCATACGCAGTTTGGTGAATAACTCTTGGTGATAAAATTACGAGACAATAAGCGAGTACAGTAGTACCCAACTCATATGGCTTACCGATGTACCTGCGCAGAAGATACATTATCAAAGCGCGGGAAATGCTATTGGTCGGCAGCTGCCGCCAAGTTAGCGCGCGCCGTACGGAGGGGCGTGACTTGCGAGTGAGACGGAACTAACAGCTGCAGTGAATTATGAACCTTATAGAAGTGATCAAAGGTTGATTGTAAAGTTTTAAGCATTCTTTCGTTAATCTTCGGGGGCATACTTTCTTTTCTGTGCGAACGAAGAGTCACGACGCGCCATATCAGTTGGGTAATACTGTACCAGCTGATAGCTTTCTTGCGGTTTATATTTTTTTTTTTTTCTCCACCGGTAAGTACATAGAGTATGTTGGTTACGTAATGAGGTTAAAGGTTGCATCACAAGTTTATGTTTCAAATATACGTAATAATTAGTTTTCCTGTTGACAACTCTAAACCTATTATCTGCTTGTGGTTAGAATAGGTTACCAACCGCAGTTTCAGTTATTTCGATAACTTTATAGACAAACACAAATTATATGGGCTACTTAGAAAGCTTCTACATTATAATATAATTTCCGAAACAAAAGAGTTCAATATTTTCGGGCTTCATGGAATCATTATGTCTACCCGGGCCCCGGGTCACATAAGGTCAAAACTCCCGAGAGCCGTTACATAAAGTTCAGTTCTATTTGACCTGAACTTCTACTGCAGTCAAGGATCATTAATATCTTTTACATAGTCAAAGTCAAAACCATTTATTCAATTTAGGCCCCAGTTTACTGAAGTTACTACCGGTTCGGAACTCGGCCTTCAACTGAGAAGAATCCGGCAAGAAACTCAGCAAGGTTACATTTTTTATATTTTTTGGACAATCTGACTATGTTTGGCGTTTTTTTTTCCAAATAATACCTATGATACATGGGACAGTTTGTTTTTTTACAATAAACAAAACTGTCCCATGACTACAGTAATAAATCAGAAGCTGAGGGGCTGATAGCTAGTTTGAAACGTAACTTACCAATCATTCAAATAGATGAGCAATCCCTTATGGAACAGGTCTTCGGAGACGGTATGGTTGAGCATCCTGATAAGATTGGCTCCTTTAGTGTACGATATTTCGTCGAACTTCTGCGATATCTCAGAGGCATCGACAACCTTTCGCGACACCGGGGAGGTGTTTTTGAGCGCGTCAGATCTGAGCAGGTCCATCTTGTCGCGCGTGAACGATTCGAACATGTTCCATTCTGGTTCGATCTGATCAACAGCAATTATGTTTTAGAATTTGGACGACAGGTTAGTTGAGTTTTCTAATGTTTTAAATAAAGAAAATGTGTAATGAAAGTGGGACAGCAATGAGGAAATGCAACGCACACGAGATGCGTTGGATCAAAGTCGAATATCGACAGCCAAAGTCTATTTAGTCGGGTTTTTTACGTGTACCTTACTAGTTATTTGACGTATGGTGACGCATGGAACCACTGGTGCGTTGTACAGGAGGGTTGTTTATATACATACTCACATGGTCGACCCCGACATACTCGATGTAGGTGGCGAACCCCTCGTTGAGCCACAGGTCGGTCCACCAGCGCATGGTGACGAGGTTGCCGAACCACTGGTGCGTTGTACAGGAGGGTTGTTTATATACATACTCACATGGTCGACCCCGACATACTCGATGTAGGTGGCGAACCCCTCGTTGAGCCACAGGTCGGTCCACCAGCGCATGGTGACGAGGTTGCCGAACCACTGGTGCGTTGTACAGGAGGGTTGTTTATCTACATACTCACATGGTCGACCCCGACATACTCGATGTAGGTGGCGAACCCCTCGTTGAGCCACAGGTCGGTCCACCAGCGCATGGTGACGAGGTTGCCGAACCACTGGTGCGTTGTACAGGAGGGTTGTTTATCTACATACTCACATGGTCGACCCCGACATACTCGATGTAGGTGGCGAACCCCTCGTTGAGCCACAGGTCGGTCCACCAGCGCATGGTGACGAGGTTGCCGAACCACTGGTGCGTTGTACAGGAGGGTTGTTTATCTACATACTCACATGGTCGACCCCGACATACTCGATGTAGGTGGCGAACCCCTCGTTGAGCCACAGGTCGGTCCACCAGCGCATGGTGACGAGGTTGCCGAACCACTGGTGCGTTGTACAGGAGGGTTGTTTATCTACATACTCACATGGTCGACCCCGACATACTCGATGTAGGTGGCGAACCCCTCGTTGAGCCACAGGTCGGTCCACCAGCGCATGGTGACGAGGTTGCCGAACCACTGGTGCGTTGTACAGGAGGGTTGTTTATATACATACTCACATGGTCGACCCCGACATACTCGATGTAGGTGGCGAACCCCTCGTTGAGCCACAGGTCGGTCCACCAGCGCATGGTGACGAGGTTGCCGAACCACTGGTGCGTTGTACAGGAGGGTTGTTTATCTACATACTCACATGGTCGACCCCGACATACTCGATGTAGGTGGCGAACCCCTCGTTGAGCCACAGGTCGGTCCACCAGCGCATGGTGACGAGGTTGCCGAACCACTGGTGCGTTGTACAGGAGGGTTGTTTATCTACATACTCACATGGTCGACCCCGACATACTCGATGTAGGTGGCGAACCCCTCGTTGAGCCACAGGTCGGTCCACCAGCGCATGGTGACGAGGTTGCCGAACCACTGGTGCGTTGTACAGGAGGGTTGTTTATCTACATACTCACATGGTCGACCCCGACATACTCGATGTAGGTGGCGAACCCCTCGTTGAGCCACAGGTCGGTCCACCAGCGCATGGTGACGAGGTTGCCGAACCACTGGTGCGTTGTACAGGAGGGTTGTTTATCTACATACTCACATGGTCGACCCCGACATACTCGATGTAGGTGGCGAACCCCTCGTTGAGCCACAGGTCGGTCCACCAGCGCATGGTGACGAGGTTGCCGAACCACTGGTGCGTTGTACAGGAGGGTTGTTTATCTACATACTCACATGGTCGACCCCGACATACTCGATGTAGGTGGCGAACCCCTCGTTGAGCCACAGGTCGGTCCACCAGCGCATGGTGACGAGGTTGCCGAACCACTGGTGCGTTGTACAGGAGGGTTGTTTATCTACATACTCACATGGTCGACCCCGACATACTCGATGTAGGTGGCGAACCCCTCGTTGAGCCACAGGTCGGTCCACCAGCGCATGGTGACGAGGTTGCCGAACCACTGGTGCGCGAGCTCATGCGCTACGTCAATAGCCACATTTTGCTTGTCACGGGGTACGCTCTCCGCCTCGTTAAATAGTAGAGTTGTTTCTCTACAATATGAACAATTCACATTTTTATTCTTTCCACCCATCGAAATAATAAAACTAAAGAAATGTAACTCGATCTCAAAAATCATTCCACGCAAACTGAACCGCGGTGGGCGTTGCCAAAAAAGAGAGACGCACCGCGCTGACAGTTCGCCGGTATCATTGAGTCGATGCGTTCGTGTCGCGAGGGACTTAGAACTGTGATTATTATTGTGTTTTGCGTTGTTTACATTGTGCAAATATGCCGTCATGTGTTGTTAAGTGGTGTAGAAGCCATACAGATATGAATAATGCTGGAATCACTTTTCATATGTGAGTAAATAAACATTTTGAAATCCTATACTTGTGACTCTGGAAAGTGTTATGCAACATGAACGCAACATGCGTATTTATTTAACACGTTTTGATATTTCACTTAAACTGTGATGCACTAGTAGGTACCTATAATTATAAAGAGGATAGAACCTTTGTGGCATAGCGTGCCAGCCGCCATTTTAGTTTTATTTTCAATAAAATAACCTTATTCGACTTTTGTCCCGTTTTGACGTCGGATGTCAAAGAAAAACAAAAGTCAAATAAGGTTATAATAATATTGTTTTAAGAGCTTGTGGTTCGCCCTCTGATCTGACCTTAACGCGACCCATCACTCTATAATTCGTATGTAAAAACCATAAACTGATTAAAATACTTCTTAATTTTAGATCCATACAATTATAACACATAAAGAAATATTTTAATCCAAAAAGCACATCACAAACTTTTAAATGAATATAATAGAGTGGTATAGTTAAATTACAACTAATTAATACAACTTATATGCATAGTGCAAATATACGATACTTTATCCTCTTACAATCAATGCATAACATCGTCCACGCATCTCGCACTGCAGCAGGCGTACGAACCAATTAGCATTATCTGTCTCGCCGAGAACCAATCATCGCGCTTGCCGGAATACAACGCGTTAGGCAAGCGCAGCTAATTGGCTTATTTGCATGTGTGTTCTTTCGTTCGAATACTAGAGATATTTTGTCAATGTAGTGAAGTGTGGAGCCGAATTTCGCGTTGATTTTGTTCACAATTACGCTTCCTTAGTTTTATTATTTCGATGTTTCCACCTGATAATCTGCTACGGGCATGTTTTATAGATTGCCGATAAGATCCTGAAAAATCGTAAAGTGATCGCGACAGGCGTTAGACGATAAGAGCGTAAGCTCGTAATGTCTCTGTAATATTGAGGAAGGTGCTAATTTCAGTAATTTTGGTCTTCATAACCGTCTTTGAGTTTTAAGCAATCACAGACATTTCGTTTATTTTTACTATTATTAAATTTGTCTATTGTTACCACTGTGATATGTGAAGATGGAGCCGATGGTGATGAACACAAAACCTAGAAGGGAGGTGCTAAAATACAGAAACATACTTATACAAGTCATTAATAAATTCACTTACCTAAAAGTAATCAGCCCCCAATTTTCCATAGCTCCACTGGAGAAATCAGGAATAGCTATCAAATCTATCTTGTCCAAGGCATATGGTACTCCAAACACATCCTCATAATAGTCCAGCAGTTTAGGTGTTATTGCTAAAGCATATTTAGCTTTAGATATCAGTTCAGGTCTTGTCCAGATTTTGATTGGTTTTGTGACGTTATCTTTGCTTACGTAGCTGGTTTCCAAAGATTTGAAGTCTGAGATAATGTATGCAACCAGATAAGTGGACATGCTAACTGATCTTTCAAAGTGTGTCCATTGCCAGTTTGGTTGGTCTGCTCTGTGGGTAGGAAATAATACTTTTTACAATACTGGAGTGCTTTTGACCACAATGTCACCGTGGTAAGTGATGCTAACTAAACTAGATTAAATATGACACACCAAAATAGGGAAAATAGCAAAAGCAACAAATGCTCTGAGCTATGCACAAAAACTGAAGTAGAAATGAGCAGGCCATATTGCAAGGTTTACAGACCAGAGATGGACCGTGAGAACAACAGAGTGACCTGGCCCACAAGGAATAAAGGGATACCATCAACACACTGGGACTAAATTTAAAGAACTGTCGGCCTACTTTCGAGACAAGTAGCACAGGACAGGATCTTCAGAGGCCTTCACCCACCCTGGGTTCTTGTAAATCCAGCAAAATTATAAAAAATATGTGCGAGAACCTAGCCAAGCATGTACCTTCCACCATGGTATGGTTTCCTTACCTTCCTTCATGATGACCTTTTCTGAACCCTCAAGCAATTGTAGGGTTTCAAACCCACAAGCTCATGGAATTTGACAATCCACTAATGAATGGTCACAATCCTAGTCTGAATATAATATAATCATTAATAATAAGGTAAGTAGGTACTTACATGGATTCCTGCATAGAAACCTTCATATTGGATAGGACTGATATATTTTGAGGGTGTGAAATGCTGATCTCGAATTTGGCTTTAAATGCTGGCTCGTCAAAGCATGGGAATGCTGCCCTGGCTGATGTTGGCTCAAACTGAGTTACTCCAAGATTCCTGAAAATGTCAATAGAAATAATATTATACAGATGTAGAAAAGGTAATTTGCAACCAAATGACCCGAATCCATTTTTTTTTTTGCAGTTTATAAAAAAACCTGCTCAAAAATATGAAAATTGTAACTTTAGCTCTGATTTGAAAACTATTAAAAATAATCGTTATTTTGTTAATATTATGTATTGAAGTTTCTTCTTCCAATAGTATCTTCTTTATAAATTTTTAAAGTTGTTTCTTCAAAAAAAAAACACTCGAAAATGGTTGACATTTGCATAGGGGTAATTTGGTTGCAAATTACCTCTCCTACATCCCCTTAATAGATTGTCGACATATAAACAACAACCTGTATATGTAGGCACTCTAATAATACTTATCAAACATCTGACAATTCTAAATAATGAGTAGAAAGATTAATGTAACTCAATAATAATACATTACACTTTAATGATAAAGATATTTTTAGTACACTAGTATTTTACCATAGTTCTTACCAATGAAGGAAGGGTCAGAAATAAGAACGGAATAGTGGCATATAAACTAAAACTCCCTTATTACGTTCGAAAGTGACCGAGTGACTAAACTTGTCTTATATCATCTTTTGTAATAAGTACCAAAGTGTCTTATTACATGAGATGGTTTAGGTCAAGTCTAGTAAAACCCAGATTTTAACTTGTCGCGCGCACAACCAGACAAGAGAGACCTGCCAGAGTTAAAATTTATATGGGACAGTAACTAAATGACAGTTAATATTAAACGTCGTGTCTTTAAACGTTAAAGTGGCATTTCGCGTACAATGGCCGCGGTTCCCCTTAAACACAAACGGTTTGTTTAAGGCGCGCGGCAGGTTAAATATAACCATAACTTTCTAACATCATATAAGAAAAGTAAAATCCAGGTTTTAAGGTAGCCACCGGAGCTGGGTTTTATAAGACTTGCTTTAAACCATCTCATGTAATTAGGGGTAAATGACTACAACTCTAAGTAAATTATAAAATTATTCATAAGTGCGTTCTGGGGCCTAAATTGAATAAATGGCTTTGACTTGTGTAATGTTTTATAGAAATCTTAAAGTTCTTACTTACTTGACTACTTTATCAGTGTTAGTATAAGTGCTCTTATAGAATCCGGTCAACGAATTGGAGATTTTCCCTTCAAATGGTAGCTCTAAAATATAATCCACATCTGCTTGCATTGCCGTCTCCAATAGTAGCACTAGCCTGTCTCCCGTTCCTTCTGTTATGGACAGGATTCTTATATCTCGTACACTGCTATGTGTTACTTGTGTATCTACCGAAGCTATAGTAATTTGTGTAGTAGATAGTGTAGTGGGTAATGTAGGACTAGACTCTGTTACATTACTCAATAAGGTTGCATTTTCTATAACAACACTTGGTGCTATTGTCGTATTAATATTAGTTTCAGTTACATTACTAATAGGTGGGTTTACTTCCGTAACTACATCACGTTTAGATCTAGAATTGCTTAGCGTCTCAACTTTCTCATAGATCTGCTCGGTAAGCTTTGCTCCCTTCTTAATAGTGAGGTTTTTGGCATGTAATATTATTTCTTTGGTATGTGTATCTGCTCTTATTGTTATGTACACATCACCGGAGAAGTTTGAGTTTTCTAAGTCAGCTTTTATTTTGATTCTGTAAAAGCTTGGCACTACCGTTGACGGGAGCCTCAGGTTTGGTGATGGTACCGATGATTGACCAAAGGGTTCTGTTTCATCCCAGAAGTCTACAGTTTTCTGAGACAGCTGAAACAAAAAATTATTTATGGTAGATTCTTTACAATAAATGCCTATGGTAAAAATTTACTGTTAGAATACAATATGTTTTTGGATATATGCACTTCTGGATAATTAATTATGTAACACATGGAGAAGGTCTACGAAACCCAAGAGAGGCTTAAGCCAACTACAGGGACTAGCAACAATAATAATTTAATTGTTGCTAGTCCCTGTTAGTTTCACCTACTTTCTGCAGCTTATGCAGTGAGAAAAATTCGCGCTCTTACTGACGAATCTACGGCAAAATTAGTTTATTTCAGTTACTTTCACAGTTTGATGTCTTACGGTATCCTCCTCTGGGGTAGTGGTGCCGAAATCAATAGAATTTTTATACTGCAGAAGAAGGCTGTCCGCGCAATATATAAAATAAGGCCTAGAGATTCTTTGAGAGACAAGTTTAAATCTATTAATATAATGACAGTGTTGTCACAGTACATATATGAAAATCTTATTCATGTGAGGAAAAACTTAAATAACTTTCCTAAGAATAGTGACACTCATAGTTTGAACACTAGAAATAAGCACAAACTTGCTGTACCTTTAACTCGGCTCAGCAAAGTCCTTAACTCTTTCAAGGGGCAATGTATACGTTTCTATAATAAAGTACCCAAAGAAATCCAAGAGCTACCTATACATAGATTCAAAAAGATAGTTAAACAAAAGTTATGCACGAAAGGGTACTATAAAGTTTCTGATTTTGTAGATGACAAGAATGCATTTGAATGAATTGTTCGCTTCGCAGGCTATTGTTATATATATATTGTAATTGTAATACTTCTATTTACATATTTAAAAAAAAAAAGACTTGCTGAGTTTCTTGCCGGAGTCTTCTCAGTTTAAGTTGTATTTGAAACCGGTGTAGAGCCATTTGTTAACGTTCACAAGTGCCCTATCAGGGCCTAAATTGAATAAATGCTTTTTGAATTTTGAATTTGAATTTTGGATTAAAGTATCCTATGACCATCTCTAGGGTCTATGTTACCCTTCTGCAGATTTTAATCGAAAAAGAATTGGTAGATTAGGCTTCTCTCTGACCAATGTAACATATAAACAGAACGATTTACTTTCTCTTTAATAATATTAGTAAGGATGATATATTTTTGGCAAACAAGCATACGGCCCACCTGATGGTAAGCGGTCACCATAGCCTATTGACGCTTGCAACACCAAGGGTAACATTCGCGCGATGCCGACCCTGCAAAAATCTCTTCAGTCTTTTTGAAGACTGCATGCATATTGCAGCATAATCTAGGTAGGTACACCTACTATGTTCGTGTTTCCAGAATAGAATTTCTCGATCTAATCAAAGCTCAATATAAATTACAAAAAGGTCATATTTTAATCATAATAATACTTACAGTTTCATTTCCGTAAACACAAACTGCGTTATATATAAATAAAATTCGTAAAAATAATCCCAACATTTTTTGTACGTAAAATTAATATCACAGGTTTTTAAATTCAGATAGTAACGCTTGAATGGAGATTTTTAATTTAACTATCTAACATTTTGGCACTGTTGTAGAATCTTTGATTTATCACGTATTTTTAAAATATATAAAAATTTGCGCCTACAAAACAAATCCACCGACTGTCCGCATCCGAAAATCGTCTGTCATGTTGACGTTTACTTTTTCTTTATCGGAATGCTCGTTCACTGGCAAAAGACTAACCTTTACGGAGGCTATTTCTTTTACTACGAGCCATAATACTGCGGAATTAAATAAAGATAATTAAAGTTACAATTAGTTTGACGAGATAAAATTATTATTATGAGATAACCGCACGCGAAATCGGACATAGCCTCGTGCGATGCGTGAGGTTAAATAAAATAGATAACTTCTCTGTTCAATAGATTTTTTTCGTATGTAGTTATAGTAATTAAAATAATAAAAAAAAATGTAAACATACCTTGAAATATGTGATAAAATGGACAATCACTCCTACTATAACAGCTACGATGATGGCAAATATGATGAAAGTTACGCAAACACAGTTTGACACAAACATGCCACCCTTTCTTCCATATTGGATATCTTCGGCTCCTTGGGTCTCGTATGCCAGGAACTGCTGCCGGCTCGTTGAAAGAGTCATGGTGTCAAATCATTCTGAAAAAAAAAAAGAAACTGATTTCTGTATGTAGGTTCTATTAGCTTGGTTCACATTAAAAAAAAAAAACTTAGATACGTAGTTATTGAATACTCTTTAATACGTACTAGGTATAGTTGTATAGGAATACCATGAGACCACCCTTTCCTGCAGCGACACAGTTCGTAAATAACAAATGCCGTTGGTTTTGAAACATTAAAAGTAAAGTGCCATGGCTACGGCCATCAGTCGAGAGGAAAATTTTAAGGAAAAGTGTCGTCTAAATTAATAGAACCATGCAAAATCATCAAAATAAGTAGTGATGATGTAATAAAGAAATTCATCAATTAAGTTAACTGAGGTCACATAGGTTAGTATAAAGGGGTCAGGGTAAGAAGGTGTACCTACCTACTTTTTAGAACAAACTTAGAAGGTTCAAATTCTGCATTAGCTATAAACCTATACAATAAAATACCCTAAAAACTTTACCAGACCAACTAGTAGGTATGTACCTACATCACTCATCATGGTAAGTGATGATGTGACCGAATGTGGTAAGCACAGAAAGCCTAGCGGAACTGGCTCTCAAGTGCAGCTGTCGGAACGCTAAAGCACCGATATGTGCTTGATTTGGGACGGGAAGGACGTCACTACCACTGAGCTATCATCGCCTTAAAACATTTACTGTTGTGTTGGGAGTTGGGACACTTTACCCAGAGTATCCCCTTTTTTTTTTTTTTTATTAGCGTGCGGAAATCCTCATAGGATACCCAACTGCCCTGGGGGGAGCGGCCAGGTTATGCCGGACTTTTACCGGCTAAAACCCCACGGTGGTCGCCACCTGCGCTATAGAGAGGGGGGCGGGCTCTCGTGTTGAACGCGTACCTGCTCACCCCTCCAAACGCAGCGCTTTGATAGCTCGTCCCAGGGGAAGTCTGACACTTCCCCCCAGCACCCTCGCTGTGCTATCGCACGATGAGTCGTGACCACATCGACTCATCGTCCTCCTTGGGGTCGCTTCTGGGCGCACAGAGCCCCCGCTCTGATTGCCCGCGACCCCAAAGGCCCCGTTTAGTCGCCTTTTACGACAGGCAGGGTAACACCGTAGCTGTTATTCTAAGCCCGAGCTACAGGGCAGACCCAGAGTATCCCCTAGGAAAACTTAAACTTAAATAAATAAGTTGCGTTTTATAATGGGTTCTTACTTTTGTAAGAGTAACGAAGGGTCTGCGTTTGGCCATTGAACCGCCCATAAAGGACGGTGATGAAGCCGAAGATGGAGCACGCTTCTACCAGAAGACACCAATGAGGGCTACCGTTTCTGTGACATTCTAGACACCCACGGTCCACTAGCGCCTCTCGCGGATAATTCAAGTACGTTAGTTCCTTTCACGCTAGCCTTGGAAGTGTCATCTCTAGGTTATAGGAAAACACAGAAGGCGGAAGCAAGTTTCACTCCTTTGCTGTCCGCATTATAAATAAAGATATAAGACAGTGTCCGTATGTTCTGTATGTCGCCACGTACGGTTGGAATTTTACCTGGCGTTTTGTGGTTTGCTGTAAAAATGGGAGTGGTGGAATCAGCTTGATTCATCCTTGATATACCAGGATTTACAAAGTAATTGCGGGAGAAATAGTTCTATGAGTATTTCTCCAGAGGCGGATTAAGTACCTATTGTATGGATGGCCTAAGCATCAGCCAGCCAGTTCATTATGTGTTTTAGACGCTACGGCTGAATGTCATTCAGGCCGCTAGCTGAACGGCGCCGTTTAGTATAGTAGTAAAAAGGGCTAGTTGGTTGGCTGCGACATAGAAATGTCGTAAACGCAAACGAGATCGTCAATTCTTTGCGCTCAGGATACAGATCTATTGCTATAGGTAAGTAGTGTAGGTAGATAACTGATAATGATTAGCAAATTAATTAACGTGGAATAACACCATACAATGAGAGTGACCAGCCCGGGGTCGGATTGGGCCGGAAGGACCCGGGTGGCCCCCCACAAGTCCAAAACCAGTTTTAGGGACGGCTTCCGGGACCACCATTTTTCTAAATTTCATTTCTCTTTTATTATGTACTAGCTAACCCGCGCGGTTTCACCCGCGTTCCCGGAATAAAAAGTAGCCTATGTCCTTCTCCATACCATAGGCTATATGCATGCAAATTTCATCGCGATCGGTTCAGCGGTTTAAGCGGGAAAGCGTAACAGACAGACAGAGTTACTTTAGCCCACGCAGGCTAGAGTCCGACCCTGGACCGAGCGTTCCGAGCGTAGATCATCGATAACAATCGATAATCAATAGCATTGAATTTTCAAATAATTAGTAGTCCGTCTGTATCTAATCGTCTCTTATAATTCGCCTTCAATATGATATTTATATGGACTACGCACAGTCAGTTACACACCGAGATATACAGGGTGGATACTTCGTATTTATTCCTAAGGTAGCAAAGAAGTGAGCTGATAGTGAGCTATTTGACTGCGGTATTCTGTAAGGTGGAGATACTTCTCCAGTCGAGCTACTCTTTGGGCGAAATAATGATTTGGCTGCGATTTTTCGAAACCTACATAATTCCTAGCTCGACAATTTTGTTTTTTGTAAAGTTCACATTTTGGAATTATGATATTGTAAATATATCGTATGAGGATGACATAATGCCCTCCCACTATCACCTCCGGTTTCTGCATTCATGAACAATACTAGGATTACATACATCAACGCGTAGACCATTTAATAGTACACTTATTGCAGTAATAATACGATAATGGCGGGTAGTGTAGCAAATCTTTAATTATCAAGTAAAGACGCTCATTTCTGCTTCTACGCAGTCGGCACGAACAAAAGTTTTCATAAATATGCTATTATAGTAATTTTAACATAAAAAAATGGGTTACACTTAAAAACACAATTATTGTTCGAAACAAACCGTCCACCTCTTCCAAACTAAACGTAATTTGTATTAGTAAGCAAGAATCCTGGTATATTTTAATTTTTGTATACAAATAAGGTAGCAACTGGCCTACGTCTCATGTTAAGTGAGGTTAAGTGGTAAGGTTTCCGTAACTTACAGGCGCTTGCAACACTAGGTGTACCAGGTGTGTTCACCAAAGAAAATCTCTTCAGATAGACCCTTCTTACAGAATCATCAATGCTCATCCATGCTGTATTCCCGATGGAGTACCACGGAGTGAAGCTCATTCCAGATCCAGATCCACAACATCAGCGTCCGAGGTAGGAAGCTCTTTTGAAACTGTATACTGAGAGATTGCTTGAGGATGGACCCCCGCCGATGGCGAGAGGTGGAACTCAGAACAAGTCATTATCAAAGGATGCTTTTGATAGAAAGAGTCTCTCAGGAATTTATTGTTACTCATACTAATTAGAGACGTTCTTGGCAAGTTCATGCAATAATGATTTCGCGAATGCGGAAGCGATGGAACGAAGCCTTGAGTGTATTTGAGGTGAGCTTGAGCATTATTGTGAGTAAATCGGTAATGTCTACTGAGGACATACAATTTACTAATGACGTATGACCTAGAAGGGTTATTATATGTCACTTAGACCCACTTGCATCTCTGGGTTATCTTAATACTCAGTTTTTATACTGTGCATGTATAGGCCAGTACTAATGCGTTTGCTTTTACGACATTTCTCGATAGGTATTGGCACATCGTCTCTAGCGGAATACTCATGGTACTCATTTCTACCATACTAATTTATAGTTACCGTAAGCGTTTATTAACGTCAATTCTTTACACTCGGAGTACTGTGTTTGACGATAATCTCAACATGGTAAGTGATTTGTGGCCGAAGGTTGTAAGCACACAAAGGCTAGAAGGAACTGGCTCTCAACTCAAGTGCAGCTGGAAAACACACCGATAGGTTAGGATAGTTAGTTGCTTACCTGTGGTTAAATCTATACATCATCATCATCATCAGCCTTTAATGTCCCACTGCTGAGCACAGGCCTCCTTTCACAAATGAGGGTGAAAGGGAATGGGCAATACTCCACTACGCGTGCCCATTGCGGATTGGTGGAAATAAATGAAATTGAAGTGTCCGTTTGTACCCTCAAAATAACACTTTTTACTAAGTCACGCGAAAGTACATTACGGTAATTATACTAAACATACAGAATACCAATTTTTTTAATTTCTGTCTGTCTGTTTGATTCGGTTAATCTCCGAAACGGCTGAACCGATTTTGACGGGACTTTCACTTGCAGATAGCTGATGTTATGAGGAGTAAATAAGGATAGGGTAGAGGCACCAATAAATGAACGTTTAAGCGTTTTTTCCATCTTTAAATAGCTATAACTCGGTCGTTTCATGACATAGGTGCTTGTTGTTTTTTTCAATAATACCTTAAATCCTTATTAATTGAAGGATTAAAGTAATTATATCCTACATCTTCATATATTTAAAAAAAAATTGAAAATGTAAGAAAATTTAGGTTTTATCCCTATAGTTGAACACTGAGCCCTAATTATGAACGTTTTGTACCCAAAAATTGAACTAACATTTGAATAGGAGTAGGTTCCATATAAGTTCGTTCATTTAATGGATTAATGAACCATAAAATGAACGAATAATATTCTAATTGAATATTATTCGTTCAGCTTGAGGCAAATATACCCAAAGGTTGAACGAATAAAATGTGAACCGTTCAAATTTCTACCACCGATCTTAATGGTGATTCTATAGGAAAGTTAGGTTTAAAATAATCAAAAACTCTAAAATAATTTGTTCAACTTTTGGTAACTAAGTTTATAAATTTAATAAAATTCATATCAGTATTTTTGTTTTGGTGTTTAATCGTTAATTTATAGGTTTTAATGGGTATAAAAATTAGACCTTTTTCCATTAGTTGAACGCCGTTCATCTATTGGATCAAGTGAACAAAATTTAATCCATTACTTGAACAGTAAATTTCTCTAAAAAACGGTAAATAATGTAATAATATATATTAAGTTATTGAAAGCAGAATATATCAAGATTTTATTCCAACCAAAACTGCTCTAATATGACATTAATTCTTTCTATACGCTGACAATGTTCTTAAATTTGGAGGGACTTACCGTTATAAGGTTTCCATATAAAACCGATTTTTGGCGGGTAACGTAACACATAAAAATTCACCGCAAGCGCGTCTGGGCTGTCATTGTCAATGTTGTTAAGGAATATGGAAGAAAAAATATTGCCTTATAGGGAAAAAAATATTGCAAACATGTAAATTTAGGGATTAGGGTCATTGCGTTGGTTTTCGTCCAATTATCGGAGTTGCCAGCTTTGTGATGCGAAATGAATATCTTGAAGTACCCTTACTTAAATGTATTATATTTTTTGTGTGTGCTTAATTAGTCTTCTTTAGGTTAATGTTAAGAGAAAACAAATCATTTTCACGTCTCTTTTTATAAAAAAATATTTTATCAAAAGTATGGTTTTTGCTAGTTTTCGTCCAAAAAAATTGGTTTTCGTCCTAGTGTGAGCTAGATTTCGACCACTGTGTAGAAAAAGGAGTGCATGTGAATTATTAAGTTAAAAAGCAATTATAATATACTTTTATTTAATCAACAACATAATATATCTACTATTTAATAGCCTTATTGTAATTTTTTCTCTTTTTATTTCTTTTATTGGCTATAATTAAACAAATTAAGAAAATAAATCAAAGATGCGTATTACATTGACAACCGTCTACGGTGGCCAACAAAAACAATCAACGCCCAAAATAAAGCCATCATTGGTAATTTTTTAACATATACCTATATATATATTTACATCCTGCTAGACATCTTGCGTCAACCACTAAAAAATCCCATAGTAATACTGCGTCCACCGACTTGTCGCGTCCGGTATACGGACGCAAGATTTCCCACGAATTATTTTTCTAATATTTTGTTTTGATTACTAATGACGTATACATTCATCCCTCAAGAGGAGATTTACTAATTTATTAGGACCTTCTATTAAGTATGTATTTACAAACACAATAGTATATGTATTATATCAGTAATCTGGTTTCCATAGCACAAGCTCTGCTTAGTTTGGGATCGGATGACTGTGCGTGGGGAATATCAAAGGATATTTATTATTTATTTATTTATATGGTTTTCAGGGTCTGTTGATAGAGCAGAAAGGTAGGCACCGGAACTCTATAACGGAGCAACGTACCCTAGCCGTGTTTGGGGTTGTTGGAATTGTCGTGAGTTGAACTTTGACTATATATGGTTTTCAGGGTTTTATAATGGAGTAGGAGGGTAAGCACAGCAACTCAATAGTAGAGCAACGTATCGTAGCCGTGTTTGAAGTCATTGAAATTCTCGTTAGATGAACATTAATCATGCATGGTTTTCAGGGTCTGATGATGGAATAGGAGTATAGGCACTGGATCTCCATAGTGGAGCAACGTATCCTAGCCGTGTTTGGGGTCGTTGGAATTGTCGTGTGGTGATTTTTGACCATATATAGTTTTAAGGGTCTAATGATGGAGTAGGAGGGTAGGAACTGGGACTCTATAGCGTAGCAACGTATTCTAGCCGTGTTTGGGGTTGTTGGACTTGTTGTGAGATGAACTTAGACCATATATGATTTTCAGGTCCTGATGACAGAGTAGGAGGGTAGGCACTGGAGCCCAATAGTGGAGCAACGCATCGTAGCCGTGTTTGGGGTTGTTGGAATTGTCGTGAGATGAACTTCGACCATATATCGTTTTCAGGGTCTGACGATGGACCCGTAAGGTAGACACTGGAAATCCAAAATGGAACAACGTATCCAAGCCGCGGTTACATTCTATGAAACACAGTTAGCACTTAGCGATGTATATCGACGACCGTAGATTTAGGAATCCCATAATCTCTACAGACGCCTTATTTTCCCAAATTGCAGTTAGAGCCTTTATTAAGGAATCTTCCGTGTACGCGGCGGTCTTCTGTCTAGTTTTAAAGTAAGTTTTTAAAAGGATAAGGTTACTTTTTATCCTGGGAACGCGGGTAAAACCGCAGGGGAACAGCTAGTATACAAATAACATGTCTATGGACGAAAAGTAATGCAAAAGAATATCTTTTTTTTAATTTTCGTCCACCCCTTTGCTTGTTCATGGACGAAAACTAACACCACATTAAACGCTTTTTTTAGTTTTCGTCCACGTCCTACAAATATTTTTTATTCCCGCAACACTGACAAAGGAGTGGACGGAAACTAAAATGTCTAAACTCATTGCAATAAAGATCATTATTGGGATATAATTCATTATTTTATAGGTCCGTTGAAGTAAAATGACTATTACAAATATTCACATAGCTATTTGGGTTTCCGTCCACGTGGACGAAAACCAAATATTTTGCTAAATTGGTATGCTAGTATTAGTCCACTCAATTTTACTAAGATTTCCATAGAAAAACTATAATAAACACTACTTGCCAAAAACATTACGTAAACTAGCTAAAACAGTTATTAAACTTACCATGAACTTTTCCTACCGGTATAATTTATTTTTAGGCGCGTTGACTTTGTAAAGCAGGGATGCGAAGCGGTCACTGACGTTAATATTTTTGAAGTCACTACTCGTTAAATCACATTTTCATGTTGATAGGACTGTTGCCTAGACATTATGGATCGCAAAAAGTCCAAAATTGCGCGGGAAGGTACGTTTGTATTCAAGTTTTACGCATGTGTTTGTGATACCTCAGTCATATGGACGAAAAGTGGTACTGGACGGAAAACCAGCGCAATGACCCTATATTATATATTTTTAATTTTCGGTCGACCGTTCATCTATTGGGGGTCGGTCATCTTTTGGTGCCACTACCCTACTTCAATTAAAGAAAAAAAAATAAGGCTCCGCGCTAAAATATATCAAATAATGTGTCAACCCCAGGTTATTCCGAGTTATTAACCCAGGATGACGTAAGTGGGCCTTTAAAAGTAAGTAAGTCCATGTAGGGACGATACCTCTACTAATATGACATCAACCTCCTCTTCACCACAGACGAAAAAAAGAAGTTCAGATGGAACTTCATGGAACACGGCCCGCGATAAAAGTGAAGCCAAAAAACTCTGCTCCTATCATGTAGGTATACATAACTTACACATATGCACAAAACCTCTGCTCAGCCCCAACATTTCATTGCACATATGCGCATTTATGCATAAACAAATGGCTTCAGTGTTTGCTAATGGCGGCGATTCGTCTGAACTTTTACGTCTGTGCTCTTCACATTGAAATCGTACTGTCCTACTTCCTATTCTACTAATATTATAAATGCGAAATTTTGTATGTATGTATGTCTATTACCCTACAGCACTTTAATTATTGAGTACCTAGGTACTTATGATCCCGGGAACGTAAATGAATCCATGGCACACAGTTAGTAAACTATTAAAATAAGTAAATCAAATTAATGACTTCTGGCAATGCTGAGTTTCTTGCCTGTTCTTCTCAGTTGAAGCTCGACTTACGAACTGGTGATAACCGAGCCCTACTAGGGCCTAAATTGAATAAATGGCTTTGACTTCGACTTTGAATGATGATCAAAATCTGGGTCACTCCATTTCAAAGTGCTTAAGCGGTAATAATTTTCATTAATTGGAAGGTCGAAGGTGACATTGACAGCCCTAGGTCCAACAATTAAACCAAAATAAACTCTATCTCCCTAGAAATAAGATTTTAAATACAATTTCATCACTGTTAATGAGTAGGCAGACAGTCGTTATTCAATCGGGTATAATTTTGTAAAGATTCATGGAAACAAAAGGTAATACGTAATTACTATGACATTACAGATTATTTACGTCTACCTTCACAGTTGTAAACCACTGTTATTTTATTTTGTGGTTAGTTAGTTAATATTTTACATGTGCTGTTAGGATCGTGTGACTCAGTAGGTAACTAACCACGAATCTTAAACATTTTGGGGTACCTATTCCTAACGGCTGTAATTTTGGTTTTGATTAGTCTCAGATTAACATAATCATATCGCATAATTTTCACGTTATAGCTCTAATGAAGCGATGCTATTTGTCAGCTAAAACACATTCCTCGTCATCTCTATTAGATATCCACCCTTAGGCCTGACAAGAAGGCCGAAAGAGCACGAGAAAGAAATATTTCGCTGACTTCAAAACAGTATCGGACAAGAACAGATAAGAGTTATTTTATACTTTTAAGTGTACTTTGAAAGCAGTTTAATTGTTTTGTTAAAAACTTTTAATTTTTCAATTTTGTATTTCGTAAGTACCTATGCGTTTTTAATACTTCTCAAATTTGTCACTGACCGAGGACGTGCATATCATTGATCAAATTTCGACAATATTGAATAAAATGCTTCAATCACGATGTTTCTGCTGTTTTCCGCTGAGGAATTCTATCATATCTTCAATTTCTACAGTCAGATCACGGTAAAATGTATATGGGACCACCTCGGGATCTACCTTGACATATTACCTACAGTTTAAACCAAAAACGATCTAAATCGCATAAGCCGTTTTGGAGTAATCGGTGAACATAGAAATAAAAATAAAAAATACATACAGTCGAACACAGAACCTCCTCTTTTTTGAAGTCGGTTAAAAATAACACAATACATATGAATACGATTTATCGTGCCGCCTAATGAAAATGCGCATGTAATAAGATATGTACAGATATAAATCTACACATGTGGTTGATTATAGGAATCAATTGGCAGACACAATACACTACACAACAGTATATTGTAATATAATACAGCACAGTGCTCCTACCACAAGTGTTTATAAGTGATTTGTTCCTGATGAATTCGTAATTTCGTACATAAAAGAAAGAAAGACAAAAAATATACGAGTACAGTAGTACCCAACTGATAAGGCGCGTCGTGAATCTTCGTTCGCACAGAAAAGAAAGTATGGCCCCGAAGGTTAACAAAAGAATGTTTAAAACTTACAGATCACTACTATAAGGTTCATAATACACTGCAGCTGTTAGTTCCGTCTCACTCGCAAGTGACGCCCATTCGCACGGCTCGCGTCAACATGGCGGCAGCTGCCAACCAATAGCGGTTTTCCGCGCTTTGAAAATGTACAAAAAGTATCTTCTGCGCAGGTACATCGGTAAGCCATTATCAGTTGGGTACTACTGTACATCAAAACAGATTGTAGTGCAAGCGGTGCGTAAGGCATCAGTATTTGCTAAGTAACTTGAGCCTTTCTGTGAAAACATCGTGAGGAAAACATGGCTGATAGAGTACTTTGTAGTACCCACCTGGCCAGCTACCAGCTTGAAGTTGCCAAGCATCTAACGGTGTGATTTAGCAGTTGCACTTGAGATCCTGTTCTTTTCTGTGTATGCTACAACATCACTCACTACACGACCTTCGCTGCGTCTGAACTGAGCTACAAATTGTTAGAAAATGTCATCAAGAACCTAACAATATGTTGTCAAGTTAGCTGACGTCCTTACAAATTAGCTCGACGCGACGTCCATATTTGAGGCGATTTGTAACACAAAAGAGATATCGATGCACGGACCATTATTCCCAACACTACAACAACTACAATGTCAATGGACACAACTGAAACAATTACCAAAAATACACGCTAATTGTTCAGTTTTATTTAAATGAAAATTGGTTAGAAATAGATTGTTGAACAAAACTCGTTCATAATGCAGCATTACGATTTTATTTTCATTCTAATATGGTTATTAAAGTTATTTTGTTACATGGAAATGACGTTTTTAACTTTAAAATAATCTATAGTGTGGGTGTGAGTTGAATCGGTTTGCATTTGCAATGTTTTATGCCAACGTCTGTGGAGGATATATATCTGAATGCGATAATTAGTAAGATTGTTGACTGAGTAGTTGATAGACTTGATTTTTGCAGGGAAGATGCAGGTGAAACCGCGGTGCCAACTAGTGAAGCTTTGCTGAATATTATTGCTTTCTTTTGCAAATACTGTAGTCAATTTGTAGAAATTCTATTGCCAATCTCCTAGCTATTGACAAGAAGGTACGTACCTAACTCTATTTTATCTCGATTATGATCTCTTTTTGGTCCATGGATCCATCACGTGCCTGGTTCCGAATCATTTCGAGTCGGCACAATTTAATTCTTCAACCACTTGGGCCTCTCATCCCTCATATCACCATTCACTTCTCTCTCTTATTATCTTTCACACAATCCATCCATCTCTTTTTCGACTCCATCCACTTTTACATCCATAGCTCTTTTAGTCAAATGGCTTTCATTCCACCTTATAACAGTATTAGAGTCAAACTATTCAAAGATCTGCGAAGGTCTATTGGAAATTTAGTTTGAAAACAAATCCTGTAAATTACCGATCAATCACTATTTCGTTTTCCAGTTACGTCTAGTAGTAAATCGATCTAACTATGAAGGTATGACCAATGTGGCGAGGGCCGATACGAATGCGGGTTTGCGATAACAACCAGCCGTGTGCTCCACTGTAGATTTCCATGTGTTTATATAATATTTTATGTGCGATGTTCATTTTACTTTTTACTAGATATTGTTATGATTTGAGAGGACTGGGAAAGCGAAATTTGAATAAGGGTTTCAACAGATATATCCGTTGTTCGTGATATTTTTTAAAACTAGCTGCCTCCCGTGGGTTCACCCTCCCGGGATAAAAAAATACTCGGGAATAGTGTATCTTCCTATTAGTGTAAGAATTTGAAGAATCGGTTAAGTCGTTTCGGAAATTGTCTCGTACTTGTCGCATACATCTAAGTCAATAAAAATCTTTATCCCTTTGAAATATAAGTATATTGTATTTGAAGCTGTCTCCCGCGGTTTCACCCGTGTTACCAGGATAAAATGTATAGCCTATATTCGGGGATAATCTTAATAGTCTTAATAGTGAAAGATTTTTTCGAATCCGTCTGGTAGTTCCAGAGTTAGCCCGTAGCCGTAAAAATCTCTTCCGCTTTAGTAAATTAAGTAAAAGTTAATAAATTATTTATTCTGGACTAGAAAACAACAAAAAGAACAAAATCTGGACAAAAAGAATTCCGGCAGAAAAGACACGATCGTATATCAGTGAATGAACCCATAAAACATTAGACCGATCTTAATTTAATTTTAATTTTAATTTATTTATTTAAATCAGATAATATTCATCCATAATATTGTTAGTACGTGCTTAAAACTATGTTAGTAGGGAGAATAAACTAAAAAAACTTTACATTATTACCTAAGATTAACAAGTGCGACCCTGGACCCCATGTGCAAGGTGTTCCAGTGTCGCACAACTGGACAGTCGCATCTGTATAGTACGTTGTTTAGGAGGCCGCTAGTACTGTCCCGCACTCGACGCATCAGGGAGGCCACTCTTTTTCTTAATATGGCTTGAAAACAATATATATTGGCCTCAGTAAACATCCCCGATGCGCTGCAGTAACGGGGCAAGCCCAGCAGCATCCTAAACCCGTTATTATATTGGATACGCAGGGCATTGAAAGATCTGCAAGAATAATTAACCCACAGGCTGCAGGTGTAAAATGATTGGCAGTATGTTTTGAAAAGGGTCCTCTTGACATATTTATTACACCGTGCAAACCTGCGAGCCAGCATATTGCATCTCACAGCCAATGCCCTGCGCTCCCTCTCCATATCGAGATCGTCTGAGAGATCCTCGGTGACCCAGTGTCCCAGGTATTTAAATTTGGTGACTCTACTTAGGGCGAGTCCCCCGAGTTTGACTGGAGGGACATATTTAGGCAATTTACTCCCGGCCTTGAATATAAGTAGTTCACTTTTTTTCGTATTATACCTGAGACCATGAGCCTCCGCGTACCTCTCACACATCTCGAGTAGGATCTCAAGAGCCCTGATCGATGGGCTCAGCAAAACCATATCATCAGCGTAGCTGACGTTGTTTACAGTTGTTCCATCGATAGAACAACCGACACCTGCTTCGCTGAGCTCACCGATCAACCGATTCACATAAAGGTTGAAGAGCCTCGGTGAGGTGAGACCACCTTGTCTGACACCACACTCCAACCTATACTCCGTCGAGTATGATCCCGCCCACTTCACACGGTTCGTTTGGTTTTGATACCAGTAGCTTAAGAGTGAAACAATCTCCTTAGGAGTACTCGTCTCACTCCGAAGCCTATCCCATAAGACATTGTACGAGACCAGATCAAATGCCTTCGACAAGTCCAAAAAACATGCATATACGGGTGTTTTTCTCGTAGTATAGTACTGAACAGTATGCTTGAGTCGTAATATGGCAGTTTCTGTTGAAAGTCCAGGTCTAAACCCGAACTGAGCTTCAATAAAGTGTTTCTTTTTGTCAGAAAGAAAGTGATTCAATAACCCGAATTTTAGAATCACAATTTAAAAATCCGACAACACTCATCAGTATCATTAAAAAAATCAACACAGACCGGTTTTCGAGATTAAATGTTACTAAATCAAATTAAAAAAAAATAAACCTCGTCAAGGAAAACCAGAGATAAAACACCTAATAATAAAACAGTAATCTAGGGCAATTCAATCCTAAAACGGTTTTGGGAAATCCGTTCCTTTCGCTGAGAAGGTGAATGCTTTGCAGAATTCTAGTGACGTCACGTTTGCCGAAAACATGACTAATCTTACAACCTTTCCTTATTGATAAAGATCCCATTGAATCAACACAATGAATGAGCCTATGGAATAAGCCGCGTCATGTGTGGAATGTTTGTATGTATAGATATAGCTTATAGTAAATACTTTGTAGTAATCCGTCTGGCTGGCTCTCAAGGTATTTTATCGTCAAGTAGGTAATTTCGTTTTCCGGGAACTGCAGTACTTGGTAGTCATTTTTATTTTATGCTCTTACCATGAATAGAAACAATGTTCAAACAAGTTCAATGTTAAAAATGACATTTTTAATACAAGCTTTTTTGAGTGACTGTACTTTTTGTTGACTGTACTTGCGACAAAGTACTTATCGGACTTTTTGGCGGGAACTTGCAGAGTGATGTTGCATTTTCGTTTTTATTTTCATAAATTCGTGTATTTTGAGTTTTATTGTGTATTTTCGGTGGTATTTTACCCAATAAAGATCATCCATGTGCACCAGTGAAGTGAAATGAAATGAATTATGTGTATCGTAACTTCTCAAGTTGTCTCAAAAAGTCTGTGAAGAGTTTTAGTACAATGACCACCATGGTAGTAAAACATGACTTTTATGGACGGTGACTGACTGTGGACCATATGTGAAAGTGATTTATCGTGACGGGAAACTATAATATAACTCGACACTGGCAGAAATGAGCCCTAATTTGGGCTTGGTTGCCAAACTTAAAAATAAGAAGAAGAAGAAAGTACTTATCAAGACTAATCAAACGAGTCCAAACTCGATGGGGTTATGTGTTTTTATTACGGAGTTCCTATGGCAACATTCCAGCTCCATCATTAGATCAGCTCCACGTCATCATAATATTGCATTGTCACGCGATTTGCATATTCGTGCAAAATTTCAGCTCAATCGGAAACCGGAAAGTGGGTCAAATTTAACTTGCAAAATTCCATTACAGACAGCGGGACAGGTGAAACTAAATAAAAGCTTGTAAAATACATTGATTTGTAAAAAATATTGTGATTTATGAATATCACAATATTTTATAAACAAATACAATATTCCACGTTAAAAATTGCAGGATATGGTCTCGTTTAGACACTCCTACATATAATTTCACTAGTTGCGCCCCGGCGGTTTTACACGCGTACCCAAGGGATATATAGGTTTCCCGGGATAAAAAGTATCCCATGTGTTAATCCAGAACATATTCTATTAGTGTGCCAAACATCCGAATCCGTTGAGTTATTGAAGCGTGATTGAGGTACAAAAACATCCAAACTCAAACACACAAACTCAAAAACATCCAAACTTTCGCATATTTATAATAAGAATATTAGTGAGATGAGATGAGATGAGATAGTGAGATGAGATGAGATATTATGATTATAGTGTTCTATATTTGAAATGCCGAATTATTCCGAGGATTACTAACTTAATTTCTACTACTTTGTTCAAAATCTTAGATGCAATTCCAATACTCTTCGATTTTTCGTTTACTAGGCGTAGGTACGGTCGACGCTAATCAGACATTATAGTAACATAAAGTAACTAAATATGACTGAGTATTATGATTCTAGTGTTCTATATTTGAAATACCGAATTATTCCGAGGATCACTAACTTAATTTCTACTACTTTGTTCAAAATCTTAGATGCAATTCCAATACTCTTCGATTTTTCGTTTACTAGGCGTAGGCACGGTCGACGCTAATCAGACATTATAGTAACATAAAGTAACTAAATATGACTGAGTATTATGATTCTAGTGTTCTATATTTGAAATGCCGAATTATTCCGAGGATCACTACCTTAATTTCTAATACTTTATTCAATATCTTAGATGCAATTCCAATACTCTTCGATTTTTCATTTACTAGGCGTAGGCACGGTCGACGCTAATCAGACAATGGCCCTGATTCTGTTGTTCACAACTAAACTAATTTTAATCTCACTATGTCTCTTTCTAACAAAGAACATAAGAAAAGGATGTAAGAAATTTAGTCCTGTTAAATTAGTCCAATGCTTGTTTTCAATATAAATTTTGTCGCCATCTATCGCGGTTACGCCTAAATACACGCAAAATAAGACGGCAAAGATTAATTTGACAACTTAAAATGTGTTCTATCCTTTATCAATAATGTTCGTAAGAAAGAGATGAGATGTGACTAAAATTAGTTTAGTGCGATTTACAACAGAATCGGCACCATTATAGTTACGCTATATCTACACATCTAGTTATTTTTATTTTACATAATTTATTTTTTGTCGTTCAAGTATAGCGTACTAATCTTTATGTACATTGATATGGCCATGAATTTCTAATGCAATTAATTTATTATTAGGTACTTTGTCACGGTTTGTCATTATCGAAATGATAAAAATGTTTAGTGTTAATAGATATTTTAAAATATATTTTATTTTAGATAGGTGATACGGTTCATATTCTTATTAGAGTCAGACTTTATAAATCATTCAGTCTATTTGAAAGTCTGTGATGTGAATAAATAACTTTGAATATTGAAAACATAGAGTGACCCTTGGAGACATGGAGCAAGACCTTTTTGTAGTACTAAGATTTTTCAACTCTGAAGATTTGTCCTGTGCCGAGAATATGAGACTTTGAAACTACTTTGAAACGACTTTTCCAGACGTAAATAACCGCCACTGAACTTTTGTTCTGATTAAAGAGGTTGCCCTACATTTGTCAACCAGCCACCAACCAAAGACAAATAGAGGGTGTTGAGTCGGTGACCAACCTCATAGATCGAAGTGGTCACCGTGCACCAGCCCATTTAGACATTTCGATTTTTCAGCCACAGAATTATCATCAGCCTAAAATGTCCCATTGCTGAGCACAATCCTCCATTCACAAATGAGGGTGAAAGGGATTGGGCTATACTCCACCACGCATGCCCACTGCGGATTGGTTGAAGTAGGCTACTGGTCAACCTATTGTTGGAGTTTTCAAGCCATGTAGGAGGCCTCCAACTAGCCGACAGCAGACGACTAGTGATAACTGGGACCAACGGCTTTACGCGCCTTTCGAAGCACGGAAACGCTCGATTTGAAATACCACTAGGCGGTCACCCATCCAGGTACCCGCCACGACGGTGGTAGCTTAACGGAACGGCTAATCATGCTACATAATGAGCGCTTCGACTTTCGAGCCACAGAATATCCAATATAGTTACTACGTTCAGCACTTCCTAATATGATACGCTTATTATCTTATGGCATTTTCATTGGACCATTTGTTTCATAAATCTGTTTTTCTCGGTATAGCTAATGTAAATACAAAAGGCACATTAGAAGCACTTAGCTGCGCTTCGTTTAAACCATTCGCAAATTTTTAACATGAAAAAAATGTATAATGCCAGAATATCTGTCTATTATTTGTCTGTCTTTGTTTATTTTACAGTTATTAGTTTTTGAACAATTTGAAGTAGATATTAAATTTTACGAATACTTTTTGTTAGGTTTTATTGTTGTAGTATAGACAAGAAATACATAGATAATATTGTAATTTCATAAACACAAAGTGTAACCAATATTGCCTAAAGTTATAGGTAAATGCGAGTGTGTATGTTTGATAAAATAATAGCTAAACAAATCAGTATGATATTTGATATAAAGATAGATCTACCCGGAATACTATTTATCGCGGGAAAACATGAGATCCCTGGAAACACGGGCAGTTTAATAGTCACTAGATTTACGATAGTTTTCTGATTTTGCGAATAATATTATGAAATACCTTCATATCTAGAATCTGTCCACTTGAGAATATAGTTGGAGTTATTGGCCGAAACGAGGTCTGCTCACTTACAAAGTTTTTTTTTAAAATATTTCGATTCTTTTGAATCTTTACAATTTATTTTAAGTCGAATAAAATACATTGCGGTTTTATTTATTTTATCATGTTACACTTTTAAAGCATTTACTTAGTACCAAAGTAAATAGTAAGTATCGTTCATCCGTGATCGGGCGATAAGTGATTCATTCAATGTTACAATAACTTTGTGTTATTGATTGCAAATAATACGAGGTGTGGTATCCTCCTCAAAACATCACAAAAAACCGATAATATATTGAGAATACAATAATGTTATTGAAAAACTTAACCTCAAAGGATAACGCTAAAAAATAAATATTTTTTTACATACCGTCAATTTAAATCCGTAATTCCAATTTCAATTTATTAAAAATGATCACAAAACACTGTCCTTAAACGAAATCCAAGAAAAAAAACTCACAGAAAAAAAAGAAACTATTTTTTTTTAATTTAAATAAAGAATTTTTTATATAGACGTCGAGAGCGGCGCACGCGACTTCAATCTATGGCGAAGGCAATAATATGTTGTAGTAGGAGTAATTTACGTATTTCACCATGACCAATTAACATTGATCTCCGGCACAACCTCCTACTCGAATATGATTGTATGCCAGGCGGGTATAGTACGGCGGGTCTTTCAGATTGGTCGGTTTACAGCAAGAATTCTGCTGTCAAATTGAGTTCTTTCGACCTTGTCGACTAGTTTATTCCGCGGTAATATGCAGTAGTCACTAGTTTTTATTCAGAAAACAAATTATTTATTTTGTCTGTTTTATAAATTGTTATACGGTGATGCGAATCGAAGTTTATACAGGTCGTTGTTTTGGTCAGCGACGAGCGACTCAGGGTTGATAATACAAATGATACTGGTGCTAAAAAAAATATAAAAAAAATACTTTATTTTTTTAAATAATAAAAATATTTTTTTTTTTCAAAATCATGTAATAAGCTAAAGTTTAGACATAATACTCAACGGGAGTACGAGGGAGTAAAGTTGTGGGGCGATGGCGGCTTGTGCCTAGCTCTAGTCTGTGCACGTGCTTAGTAATCATACTTTGCGGTAATTTTATTTCAAATTGAATAAGGTATTTCTCATCATATTTACAGTATTTAATGGAATTAAGTCCATTTTTGGGGAATATATATTGTGTACTACCGCTCCTGGGTCGCTTGTCGCCGACCAAAACAACACCCTGTATAATGAAAGTAGCTCCTGTTTTTGGCACTTATTCTGGCAGAAAACCTTTATTCGCCAAAGAATTTATAATAATTATGTCACAGTGCAATCATATATAACTTTTCTTTTCCTAACTTAGGTAACTAAGAAAGCAGCAGCAAAATACATGCATTACATACGGTTTTTTTTTCTTTTTCAATGGCGTCACACGGCTTGTGTATTTTGCCAATTTCAAGTAATATTATAAGTTCTAGTCACAATGAATCACTTTCACATAGTCCTCAGTCAGTCACCGTCCATAATAGTCATGTTCTAGTACAATGGTGGTCATTGTACTAACACTTTTCACGGACTTCTTGAGACAACTTGAAAAGCCACGATACACATAATTCATTTCATTTCACTTCATTGGTGCACATGTATTGTTGATCTTTATTGGATAAAATACCACCGATTATATGCAATAAAACTCATAATACACGAATTTATGAAAATAAAAATGAAAAAGCAACGTCACTCTGCAAGTTCCCGCCAAAAAGTTCCTTACATACAGTTCCATACAGTGTTTCTTGATATACAGGTCGTTGTTTTGGTCAGCGACGAGCGACTCGCGGTCGATAAAACAAATGACACTGGTGCTAAAAATATTAATTGGAAAATCATGTAATACCTAAGCTAAAATTTTGGCGTAATACTCAACGGGAGTGCGAGGGAGTAAAGGGGTGGGGCGATGGCGGCTTGTGCCTAGCTCTAGTCTGTGCCCGTGCCTAGTGACCATACGTTGCGGTAATTTTATTTCAAATTGAATAAGGTTTTTCTCAACGCCTTTATAGTATGTAAATTTTTCGAAAATGTATTTTGTACTACCACTCCTGGGTCGCTTGTCGCCGCCCAAAAAAACATCCTGTATAAGCACTCTAACGCACACATATGTATACAGATATTGCAGATAGTAAGGATATTGAGGAATAAGCGCCAAGCGCCTAGAAAACTACAACCAATTTAATTTTATACGCGTTTTATTTAAAATAAAAATATGAAATTCAATAAAACCACAAATGAATGACGTTTCCCTATTGTTATTATTCAATTGTTTATTTATTTTAGTATTCAATCAATAACCGCAGTTACATGTATGATGTACGTTAATTACCACAAGAATATATGGCACTTGAGGGTCAGATCCTTTTAGGTTTTGTGTGACAGCTACCATAGTAGATTGTGGACAAATAGGCCAAAAACAGTTTACAGATCGATATGGCAATGGTGCTAATTCTGTTGTAAATCGCACTAAACTAATTTTAATCACATCACATCTCTTTCTTACAAATATTATTGAAATAGGATAGAACATGTTTAAAGCTGTCAAATTAGTCTTTGCCGTTTTAATTTGCGGGTAACCAATTTTGATGGCGACTAAATAACAAGCATTGGACTAATTTGACAGGACTAAATTATTTACATGCTTTTCTTAAATTCTTTGTTCGTAAGAGATTATATATAGATAGGTTGACTAAATTAGTTTAGTTGTGAACATTAGAATCAGCACTAATAATAATGTAGTTTTTTCTGATTTTAGCATCCCTTATTTGCTAAAATTAAAACATACTGACAACTCGAAAGTTTTTGTATTCGATATTTATTTTCCCTAATCGTGTTTTTTACTCATGATAAATAAAGCGAAGTTTTGCCAAGGATTACTTTTTCGTCGTAATTTTTTCCCGATTAAGATTCTCATTTAGATAGCATTGTTCCATGATTGTGCCTTAACTTTTCCTTTAACTCTTCTGATAGGATAACAGAGCAGGGATTAACGATATGATAAGTCCATAAAAATGTTAACGCATTTCTTAAAATATTAGCAAAGTAATTTTTTATGAATGATTGATTAGCATCCAGCGGATTTTCTCGCGAAATATACAAACACAGATAGGTCGTTCCACAAGTGTTAGTGAGCCATTTAAATATCGCAAAACAATAGGTACTTACTACATAAATTGTAGTACTAGACGACTGAGTCACGAGTTCCATACATGCACACAGTTTCAAAGTCAAAGTCAAAGCTATTTATTCAATTTAGGCCCCAGAAGGGCACTTATGAAGGTCATATTTACAGAAGTTACCACCGGTTCGGAACTCGGCCTTCAACTGAGAAGAATCCGGCAAGAAACTCAGCAAGGTTACATTTTTTTTCCTTTATTAGAAAGATTTGCATTTGGCCACAATCTTTCGCAGCTGGTGGAAAGCTACTAGTTAGTGCATCAGGGACCACAACCACCCTGGTGGTGGGGGCTGACTTGGTATTACTGGGCTACCAAGTCAACCTGAATGATGATATAAATAACCCTAAAGAAGAATTTATTCGAGGCTGCTCTGGCTAGGGGGGAAAGTGACGGCATTAGATGCATGAGTCCGACGGCGACGTAGTTTTCTATGCTCTGTCTGTCTGGACACTATACTCTATTTCACATAGGATGAGTCGTCAAGGTCAAGGGTTTTTTACCAATATCTAGTGAAATTCCATTTGATTACTCTGAAATAGTAGGTACTCACAATAATTTCATGAAACCTCGATCTATCATAGTATTCCTTTATTATATCGAAATGAACATTAACCATTGAGAAATCTAATAAAATACCATGTGTCACCGAACTCATGTTATTTGAAATCTATTATAGTGTATAATAATTACCTCATAGTATGATTTCACCGTAGTAAAGCTAAGATCATACAAAGACATGTAAAGGTCACAGACCCTCTTGAGACCTCGCAGATCACATACGGTACAACAAAAAGAAAGTTATATGAAACTTTTATTAGGCGAGTAAAGTTGAAATATACCAAAAGTTCTATATCTAACTACAGAAATAGTATAATAGGACAAGAATCCAAATAAATTGGTGAAATTGGGACCTAGTAGATTTTTACTATATTATTTTTAGAAATATGTATGTCTCTGTCTGTATGTATGCTGGTGTTGGTACGTAGTACGTGGTAGTACTATTCAGTGGAGAAGCGTACCCTAGACGGGCTCTCTATCAAAAGTTGCGGGGCCCTTTTACCTGAATGAGACGAGGCCCAAATGAAAGGTAAAGATTTTTACGAATTTTTGCTAACACGTACTCCTGTAGCTCGGGTTGCGATAGCTACGCCCCTGGTACTATTGAATATTTTTTATTTTTTTTTATGTCAATAGGTTGTAAAACAGCCAGACGGCCACTTGATGGTAAGTGGTCACCGCCGTCTATGGGCATTTGCAATACCAGCGGGATTGCCGACCTTTTACACCCTTTTTGAAGAACCCCATATCGTAGCGCTGAGGGAAAACCGTAATGGGGTCCTCATTCCACATCCTAAATGTTCCGCAGTAGGAACGTCCGACTAAACCGTTGTGTGGACGATCGAGGCGGCTATGAGGATGAACTCCACATCGCCGGCGAGCGGTGCGGGTAGAAGGGTGTTGACGGTACTAGATCAAAAAAGTCTTTACAACACTCCCCATTATACATATAGGCGATAGAACACACAAAGAGAGCCTATATCCCTCCGAAGGCTGAGAGGTTCCAAACTGCCAGTGAGTTCAGGATCGTCAACTATACGAGTGGCCTTTGCACCGAGGCAAGTGGATCAAGCTGGTAAGCGGGTTCGCCTGCCCAGAGGTGTGAGTGTGTACTCCATATACGGCTTAATATTAAATATACAGCGTGTAAGGGACATCGCCGCACAAACGGATACCATGGGTCCAGGACATGATTCTGGACCCCCCATGTTGGAATTTTTCGTCGGTTATTCCCAAAATTTTTTTTAAAAAAATTGAGTTTTTTTTACTTTAGACTGTTCATAATCGTTATTCTTACCTAACCCAAAGAGATTTAAAATAAATAAGTTATTAATTCATTACTTTCACTAAAAGTAGCAATGTAAATAAAACAAGAAACGGTGTCATATGGCGATATTCGCCTGCAGTCAGTGACATACTACGTAGGCACAACATTATCGCGCGTTTAAATCGCGGTGTTCACGTTACATTGCGCGCTCGAAAATGACAATTTCTATAACCGATCATTAGCGAGGTGAATGGCTTTCACAATTTGATTAGTGGCATTAGGTGTAGCCTTTTCGCGAAGTTTGCGTTACCATGCGAAATACACCCTGTATATTCTGTGTTATTGGGTCTTCTACATCTAGCTTTCTACAAACATCTACTTTAAGAACATATAACGCAACTACAAATTATGGCTTACCGTTTAGTACATGTACGACATAGTGACAATAGCATATATGGAAATTACGTTCCGGGTAGATAATGCTATCTCCGAGGATGTCGTATAACAATGACGTCACGACACGTTATGACATCATTACATCATAACAAGGACAATTGTCAATCATAACATAGTAACAGTCGTTTGGCAAATTCCTGAGCATACGTAAAGCCTAACAGGTAAATCAATCATAATCCAAAATAAGCGAAATATAATCCATTCAATGTAAGCCATATATGGCTTCGTATGACCGCCGCGCTGTCAGAGTACTGAGTGACGTTATAGTGAGTGCAGCTCTCAGAAAAATAATAAATATGACGGTTTGTGCATTAAAATTGTGTCATAATTCATCAGGGAAGAAAAGAATTCTGATGTAACATTCCATAGGTAAGCCACTAATTTTATTGCGTAATTCATCTAAAATAACAAAATTCAAAAATAAAAATACTTCGCTCAGATCGAGCAGTGTTGCCAGCTGTTTGTGTGCGAATTTGCGTTGTTTTACGTAATTGATACTGATTTTGTTATTAATAAAGTAATTGAGTCCGATACCTAGGTATCATGTGGTTGTTTCTTTTACTTATAGCTATTATAACCGACTAGCTGTCCCCCGCGGCTTCACCCGCGTTCTTGGGATAAGTAGCCTATAATACTCGGAATAATGTAGCTTCATATTAGTGAAATCATTTCGAATCAGACTGGTAGTTTTACAGCTAGTTTTTACTGTTTATAGGCCTGTGTTTGACCGCAATCTCACCATGGTAAGTGATGCTGCGGCCGATTTATGATACGATTTATGATTTTACAGAGATTAACCCGTTTAAACAAACAAACAAAAAATCTCTTGTATTATAAATATTATATTATTGCCTATATATGCCTTTTCAGTTTTTGAAACAACTTTAAAGGCACGATACACGTAATTAATTTATTTTCAATTTAATAATGCATATGGAATGATCTTTTAAAACATCAACTTTATGAAAATCAAACAAATCGTAATGTAATTTTGAAAATTCCCGCCAAAAGTTTGTAATCTAATTATACGGTCTCTCGCAAGTTTTATTAAACGTTAGCTATTGTAAACACAAACCTTTTAGCTTTGATTTGAAGTATTGTACGTCTATGGACATGCATATTTTCTGTTAGGGCACGGCTACAAAATCCGTCCATATCCTTTTAGGGGTTCCGTAGCCAATTGACAAAAAAACGGAACCCTTATAGAATCGTCATGTCTGTCTGTCTGTCCGTCTGTATGTCACAGGCATTTTTTTCCGAATCTATAAAAACTATATATTGAATGTTGGTAAGTAGATGTATTCTGTGAACTGCATTAAGATTTTCAGACAAAAATAGAAAAAAAAAAACAATAAATTTTGGGGGTTCCCCATACTTAGAACTGAAACTGTGTGTGTGGCGTATCTATGGATAGGTCTTCAAAAATGATATTGAGGTTCCTAATGTTTTGAATGTTTTCAATGTTGCCTTGCTTATACCGAATTTCATAACTAATTGGTATAATATCAATACCTCGCTGATCTACCACTCTTGTTCTCAAATAATGTGTTTATTTATTTCAGGTGCCCGATATAATAAATGATATACTGCTCCCAAGCGATGGAGTGTTTTTTGATATCCTGTGACGAAACACTGTACTATAATTAATGTTATTTGGAATTTATTTGTGTTATTATTGTTAGCAGTAAAAATTGATATCCTGTGAAGAAACACTATACTGTAATTAATGTTATTTGGAATTTATTTGTGTTATTATTGTTAGCAGTAAAAATTGATATCCTGTGAAGAAACACTATACTGTAATTAATGTTATTTGGAATTTATTTGTGTTATTATTGTTAGCAGTAAAAATTGATATCCTGTGAAGAAACACTATACTGTAATTAATGTTATTTGGAATTTATTTGTGTTATTATTGTTAGCAGTAAAAATTGATATCCTGTGAAGAAACACTATACTGTAATTAATGTTATTTGGAATTTATTTGTGTTATTATTGTTAGCAGTAAAAATTGATATCCTGTGAAGAAACACTATACTGTAATTAATGTTATTTGAAATTTATTTTTGTTATTTTTGTTAGCAGTAAAAATTTATATACTGTGAAGAAACACTATACTGTAATTAATGTTATTTGTAATTTATATGTGTTATTATTGTTAGCAGTAAAAATTGATATCCTGTGAAGAAACACTATACTGTAATTAATGTTATTTGGAATGTATTTGTGTTATTTTTGTTAGCAGTAAAAATTGATATCCTGTGAAGAAACACTATACTGTAATTAATGTTATTTGGAATTTATTTGTGTTATTATTGTTAGCAGTAAAAATTTATATCCTGTGAAGAAACACTATACTGTAATTAATGTTATTTGGAATTTATTTGTGTTATTTTTGTTAGCAGTAAAAATTGATATCCTGTGAAGAAACACTATACTATAAATTAATGTTATTTGGAATTTATTTGTGTTATTATTGTTAGCAGTAAAAATTTATATCCTGTGAAGAAACACTATACTGTAATTAATGTTATTTGGATTTTATTTGTGTTATTATTGTTAGCAGTAAAAGTTGATATCCTGTAAAGAAACACTATACTGTAATTAATGTTATTTGGAATTTATTTGTGTTATTATTGTTAGCAGTAAAAATTGATATCCTGTGAAGAAACACTATACTGTAATTAATGTTATTTGGAATTTATTTGTGTTATTATTGTTAGCAGTAAAAATTGATATCCTGTGAAGAAACACTATACTGTAATTAATGTTATTTGGAATTTATTTGTGTTATTTTTGTTAGCAGTAAAAATGTATATACTGTGAAGAAACACTATACTGTAATTAATGTTATTTGGAATTTATTTGTGTTATTTTAGTTAGCAGTAAAAATTGATAGCCTATGAAGAAACACTATACTGTAATTAATGTTATTTGGAATTTATTTGTGTTATTATTGTTAGCAGAAAAATTTATATCCTGTGAAGAAACACTATACTGTAATTAATGTTATTTGGAATTTATTTGTGTTATTATTGTTAGCAGTAAAAATTGATATCATGTGAAGAAACACTATACTGTAATTAATGTTATTTGGAATTTATTTGTGTTATTATTGTTAGCAGTTAAAATTGATATCCTGTGAAGAAACACTATACTGTAATTAATGTTATTTGGAATTTATTTGTGTTATTATTGTTAGCAGTAAAAATTGATATCCTGTGAAGGAACACTATACTGTAATTAATGTTATTTGGAATTTATTTGTGTTATTTTTGATAGCAGTAAAAATTGATATACTGTGAAGAAACACTATACTGTAATTAATGTTATTTGGAATTTATTTGTGTTATTTTTGTTAGCAGTAAAAATTGATAGCCTGTGAAGAAACACTATACTGTAATTAATGTTATTTGAAATTTATTTGTGTTATTTTTGTTAGCAGTAAAAATTTATATACTGTGAAGAAACACTATACTGTAATTAATGTTATTTGGAATTTATTTGTGTTATTATTGTTAGCAGTAAAAATTGATATCCTGTGAAGAAACACTATACTGTAATTAATGTTATTTGAAATTTATTTGTGTTATTTTTGTTAGCAGTAAAAATTTATATACTGTGAAGAAACACTATACTGTAATTAATGTTATTTGGAATTTATTTGTGTTATTTTAGTTAGCAGTAAAAATTGATAGCCTATGAAGAAACACTATACTGTAATTAATGTTATTTGGAATTTATTTGTGTTATTATTGTTAGCAGAAAAATTTATATCCTGTGAAGAAACACTATACTGTAATTAATGTTATTTGGAATTTATTTGTGTTATTATTGTTAGCAGTAAAAATTGATATCCTGTGAAGAAACACTATACTGTAATTAATGTTATTTGGAATTTATTTGTGTTATTTATGTTAGCAGTAAAAATTTATATACTGTGAAGAAACACTATACTGTAATTAATGTTATTTGGAATTTATTTGTGTTATTTTTGTTAGCAGTAAAAATTGATAGCCTGTGAAGAAACACTATACTGTAATTAATGTTATTTGGAATTTATTTGTGTTATTATTGTTAGCAGAAAAATTTATATCCTGTGAAGAAACACTATACTGTAATTAATGTTATTTGGAATTTATTTGTGTTATTTTTGTTAGCAGTAAAAATTTATATACTGTTAAGAAACACTATACTGTAATTAATGTTATTTGGAATTTATTTGTGTTATTATTGCTAGCAGTAAAAATTTATATCCTGTGATGAAACACTGTGCTGTAATTAGTACATATAGATTCAGGTAGATATTATAAGAATGTATAGCTATTCGTCTTTTATACGATAATTATAATTAAATACCTACATACTACTTAATCTTCTTTTTCTATACAACCTAAGCTATCATCCTATCTATATGAAACCTATCATTACCAAGGAATGCTACAAATTGTATCATAGTACATAGCTCTGCACATTGTCTTGGTTTATTATGTTAATATACCGGACATAAGTACTATGAAACACAACCATTAAAGTAGTAATAAATAAATAACATATATATATATATATAACATATAAATAAATAACAATATCTAAGACGCAGAACTTTTAAAACTATTTATTTAATTTTACGAATACTTACTTCCAATTTCACTACTAGGCGAAATCTGAAGGTTAATTTTACCGAAAAAATTGGTTCAGCTTGCAACATTACTCATGCGCTTATGTGCGTGTCTGCGAGTGTAATTATATGGTACTCACGCACACATTGGTTGTCAAGTGGCCTACGTATCGCGAGGATTTTTGTTCGATACTTCGCTTCTAAGCGTAATAATTCAATGGTAGACATGTTCTACATTATTCGTAACCACAGATCTCGAGGGATGGGTCATGACGCTTGGATTTAGCTTAAACCTGATGCCCCACGAAACTCCCCACTTTATATCACAACGTAAACGCCAATAGTTAGACAATTATTACTCACACAGCCCAAAAACTCACTTGTTCGTAAGCGTTTACACTACAGTGCATTCTTCAATGTATCTGGGGGCACGGGAGTGCCCCCCGCCAAGACAGCCAAGCGAAGCGAAAGGGCACTACCTACCTTTTCTCGAAGCGCTTCGTCGTTTTTTTGAACCCTCATAACTTGGGTTTGGATTATACCAGATAAACAAAATTCTTGGAACATGATGTCAATAGTGAACTTATTAAGCATATTAAGTTTCAATAACATAGCTCTTATACTTTAGATTTTATTGATATCTAAAAAACCCCGATTTCGTCACTGACTCACTGATGATCATCAAAACTCATAGGGTACTTCCTGAAGTCCTAGAAAGCTGAAATTTGGTATGTAAGCTTGTATTAGTACACAAACAACAAAAAAATTATAAAACTTGGAAATTTCAAAAAGTTATCAGATCTCATGTAGAGCCAAGCTTATAACTCTACATGCACTTACTCTATAAGCCCTAACTTCACAACCTCTACACACCGTAGTCAAAATTTGTGGCTTGGCCGTTTCAATACTATAAGAACTATTGAATAACAAAAAAGCAATGAACAGTGAATACATTTTTCACCTTACTCCCATGTGACGGTAGCGAAACGGCCAAGCCACAAATTTTGACTACGGTGTGTAGAGGTTGTGAAGTTAGGGCTTATAGAGTAAGTGCATGTAGAGTTATAAGCTTGGCTCTACATGAGATCTGATAACTTGTTGACAGTACGAGCCATATGTCTTGGCGGCAACATTTTACATGAAAATGTTTTTGGTGGGATTCTTCTTTCTTGTAAATACGCACTACCGCCAAAACTTTAACCGTGCTACTACGCTCTCGGATCTACACACACATGCGTGTATAGAGATAGATGGACGAATCGCATGTCACGATTTTAGTTGCATGTTCGAAACGAAGTTAGCCGTACGCTCCTGTAGAACTACTAAACAGCAATGTATGCGCTTCATGTTCTTTGTTCAAGTTGTATCTTGGTAACCTAGCTAAAATAATTTAAGGTATTTTTGAGATTTATACTTTAAATATATGAAAAATTTGATACTTAAAAGTGATAAGTGACACCATGATTCTTGTAGTTCACATGTAGGCTTTGATTTTTGCAGACGATCACTCAACAATACGGCATTTAAATAAATATCGTCCGCTCGAGCACTTACCTCGAATCGATTACGACTGACGCGATTTTTGCGGTGTATGCAGTCACTGCATACACCGCATATAACTGTCTCGCGTGCCGCGTTAGAGAACCCCTCTATCGATCTCTATGTTCGTAACAATAACCCGACTGTTGATGACAGTTGATATCATCCAAAGCTTACTGATGATAGATAGGTATTTCTTTATGAAAAGCCTGCGTTTCCTAAGGTTATATTCATCGAGTACTTAATCCTAAAGTGAATAGGGATAATGAAAGTGAAGAACTCCAGCTTTCTTCTAATTTGCAATATCGATCTTATTGAAAGGAAATCTTACTTTATTCTAAGTTATCAAGGTTTTCTTAGGTGACCGAGGTCAGAAGAAAGAAGCTGAACATTATTCTGAAGGAAAGTGCTTCCTATATTACTATAGTTTCGCACGGAGGAGTGTGAGATTGGCATATATAAAGTTTATATGGAGAAGAAGTGCACAAAACTAATAAATAAATAAATAAATAAATAAATAAATAAATAAATAAATAAATAAATAAATACCATCAGGTGGGCTCTATGCGCCTTAGTAGTATACAGAAACATAATACATTATTTTCTTGTTAGTCGGACACTCTAGGCAGAGTGGTCGTGGTCATGGATTGTCCCTTTCGCGCCAGTCCCTTTGCATTTGCAATGTTCCTTAATTTTTGCCTGTTTATGTCGGAACATTCGGTAATCGTACATTGCGTAGTTTTTATGAGGTCAAGCCACCTGGTTGGAGACCGGCCACGTGAACGTTTACCTTCTCGACTTTGGATGACCAACCTCTCCATACAATTATGTTTACGGGTAACATGTCTGAAACATTTTAGGAGTCGTATCTGAACCATCGACGAAAGTCTTTGTTTAATTCTTAATACATTAGTAAAACACATGACTAGGTAACGTAATTTAACCAAACCAATAGCATTGTTCACTATCGTACTCATCATGCATCAGTAATAACTAAGGTTATCAGCTACATCCTCAATAACTAGGCCGTACTTTACTATGTAATTTCACACTCTTATCACGAGCAATTCATACACACACCCTTAATGCTATGGAAATTGCTCGTCTGACCTTCGCGATAAGTAGCGCAACGCAACGACATGAATGTAGTCGTACTACTTACATTATTTCTTCTAGTCTACTGAGTTTGATGATGATGAGGTTTTTGTTTTTGCTATTTGCCGAATTTACCTTAATTTTCGTGGTTCAGTTAGTCTCGTCATTGTGTTGACGAATAAAGAGGAATGGTCATAATGTTTTTAAGAATGAAAATGAGGTGTAATTTCTCTTCTACATTCACCCAATATGGTGAAAATGGAATGGGTTAGATGACAAAAAAAATCTATTTAGCTCGTCTTTCACATTATCAAGATACGTATTTTTTCTTTAGTCCATTAAAAAATACTGAGATATCGTGTGTTGTAGAGTTAGACTCTGTGGTTAGACGTTAGAGTATACCTACTTTTTTCTCTAAAGTGACGTCACGAGCCCCCCCACTCCTAATTTTTGACTCGCTTTATCTTTGTAAAGTTTTAATGATTTGGTGAAGCATAAAATACGTGTCCAATATTTTTTGATAATCTAACTGACGGACTAATTAGAATTATTGTTATTTTATTTAGGAATCATCCTTATTGCTAAATTGAGAGCACCTACTCTTAGATTGGTGTGGTATTTAATACACTCATGGTGAAATGAAATCATTTGTTTCCACACATCGCTCGCCGTACCTACGTAATTGACCGATACGGCGAGGTATTTTACATGCAGATTTACTTTATTGCTCGCTCGGCTTAATAAAAAAAGGAGTAAAACCCATACCAAATCTCAATGTTCCGCCGTATTCGTGCCATTATTATTTAATTAATTTATCCGCTTCACTGGTATATCCGAGTATACGGGAGACTTACCCCCTAATTCATGATGAAGAGTGATGAAGTTATCAAACGTTGATTAGCTAAAATTCCGAAGTCTTTATCTGACAGGTGACATTTGGTGATCGAAAGAGTGAGACGGGGCACACTATTACACTAAATAATTTAGTTAAAAAGCAATTATGAATAAGGGGGTTAATATTTTACCGAATTAAAGTGCCTTGTTATGCTATTCCGGGTATGATCAATTTTTTTCAAGTTAAATTCAATTTCTTTTACCCATTACAGCGTTACTGAGTAATAAACATAAACACAAACAATACTCAAAATCTTTGGCAATTTTATTACATTATGATATTAGAATACAACTTAGATGCTACGTGTAACAATTGCAGTTACCAGAATACCCTAGAATTGTCGTCATAAGTAAGTTTATACAGCGTTCAAGGAATAAATAGGTAAGTAGGTACTATAGAGTTTTCTTATCGATAAACTGCATAACAGAACATTATGTAGAAGATAACGTTGTGAGGTTGTTGTGAGGTGATAAAATGTCCTTACGATTATTATTATGTAAATTGAATAGGTGCTTATGTTTCGTGCTTTTATCTGCGGTCGGAGACTTATCCTAACTAATATTATAAATGCGAAAGTGAGTTGTTTGTTACGCCTTTATGCCTCAACTACTCAACGGATCATCATGAAATTTGGCATGCAGATAGCTTATGGTATGGAGAAGGATATAGGCTTTTAATCTCGGGAACGCGGTTTGAAGCTGTGCCTGATTTTAATCAGAAATTAATTAGAAAAATCAAAATCGAAGAAAGACAAAAGTGTAAATATAGTATGACTGTCCCCCGCGGTTTCACCCGCGTTCCCGGGATAAAAAGTAGCCTTCTCCATACTATAGGCTATCTGCATGTCAAATTTCATGATGATCCGTTGAGTAGTTGAGGCGTGAAGGCGTAACAAAGAAATAAACAAACAAACTCACTTTCGCATTTATAATAGTTAGGATTATTATTATAGGATTATGAAGTTGCAACGATCGTCACTAACTTTTCTTTAGACACATGAGGCTGTTTCTTGCTACGAGGTTCTCAGGATCACAGTACCTATCCCTAAAACTCGGTTGAGCACACCAGATGTTGCATATAGATGTTAAATGACCCTTTTTATTAGGTTTTAGGACGTACCATTCATTTTCAGTTTGAATGCGCTGTTTGTACGTGATAATTACATAAACGTGTTACCTTGATTTAACTTCACTTGGGAGCTGAAATTTTTAATGAAATATTTTGATTAGTCCCTCTGCACCCCTTACGACGTAATGGTGTTTGTTTCAGTATTTATTACGAGCTAATGCCAGAGGTGCTTTCAAACGCCTCTTTTTACAAGCTTTTATTTATTTAGTTTCACTCTCGTTGTCTGTGTCCAAGTTAAATTTGACCCACTTCGCAATTTCCGACTGAGCTGAAATGTTTTAAGTAAATCGGATAACAATGATATATAATTATGAAATTGAGATGATCTGATAATGGAGCCGGAAGGTGGCCATGGGAACTCTGTAATAAAACGATGCCATCCCATCGAGTATGGGCTCGTTTCATGGGCGTACCCAGCTTCTGATCCAGGGGGCCATTTATATTTGTAAAGCCGGGTTCTCCGCGCTTGTTTTGCCTTACACACGACACGGGGACACATACTTTGCGCTTTAGGCAGGACGTCCCGCTTTCAGGCTGCCTGTACCCTCTGTCACCAGTGAGGGCAAAAATGTCTCGTTTTCAAAAACAGACCAAACGGTAATTTAATTTAGGTAGGTGTTTATTATTTTTCGGTCCGAAGAAGTTTTTTCTCTAATTAACTTCCTACTTTACTTGAAAACTAGTCCCGATATTTTGAAACTGATTTGTTGCGTAACAACTGCTTAGACGTTAGAACTTAGAAGTCAAGTCACTAAGGCTAACATGTAATACCAACTAAGTACTTTTAACGTGAAAACAAAGAAATAGTTCGAAGTTTTCTAATAAAATACCAAAAAAAAATGGTTATGTTATGCATGAATATTGCAACTTAATCGGACGCGCAGCGTTTTTTAAAAAGTTTACACATAATATAATATTGTAAATTAAGAACTTTTATCGACAACAGCAGGTACGTAGACATACGAAATCCAGGGGGGGGCAGCTGCTTACGTTGTACCACATTTTTAATTTTGTAGTTATTGTATCAGTTATTTCTGATGCTATGTCCTTTTCCATACTATAAGCTACCTGCGTGCCAAATTTCATCACGATCGGCTCGGCGGTTTATGCATGAAAAGGTACACACGGCTACAGATCAAGCTATACATTTCCAGTATAAGCTGATCTCGCATTGTATAGGATTTCGGTGAACTTTTATCGACAACAGCAGGTACGTAGACATACGAAATCCAGGGGGGGGCAGCTGCTTACGTTGTACCACATTTTTAATTTTGTAGTTATTGTATCAGTTATTTCTGATGCTATGTCCTTTTCCATACTATAAGCTACCTGCGTGCCAAATTTCATCACGATCGGCTCGGCGGTTTATGCATGAAAAGGTACCAGACAGACAGTTACTTTCGTATTTATTACATTATACTCGTACTTAGATCATAAATGCTCTGCGTACTCGTATTAGTATGTTCTGATTATGATTTTATTAAAAAAACATTCATATGGATGTACTTTGTCTTTAAATATAGCCTACCAATTGCACTTGAAACCGTCTTCTACACTAACCGTTATACCTACAACCACATCACTTCAAGGCAAGTCAATCACCTCACAAAACGCAGTCGAATGAGAATGACCATTTTCTCCTGTCATTTCAATAAAGGGTCAGATATAGGCTATGACCACCTGTCCAACGCACGCACGTCGCACCAATTTGACGTAAATAACATTAGCAATATTACAACAAGCCAACAATCACATGTCGTCAGTGCAAATTGGGCATATCCTGCAGCCAATTGGGAGGACTGAGGGTTCGAGCAATCCAGTGCCATTCTGTGAGTCCTCACATCGCCACGTAAGTATATTTGTTTTGTTATAATTTAATATAAATATCAGATTGTTATCTATCTTAATCCAGAGTAGAGGGTAGGGTAATCATTGCTGCTTGTCGTGATATCAAGAATCAATTGGGTGCATGAACATATTTGTTCTAAGGGTGTCTAATTCTATATAACTATTGTATTTATAACTAGTATATGTGGTTTCCACAACGCTGCTCACTTTGGGATTAATGTCTTAGAAAATTTATTTATTTTATACGTCCCTGCTCGCACGGGTAGCGGAGTAGTTTTATCCGCGCGGCATGATTATTTCCGTAATCTTCAACAATCATCATCACATTTCAGCCAATTTACTCAAAATCTTAATGAATTATCATGAATCACTTCATCCATTGTTGAAACCCGTATGAAAATTCGTTCGATAGTTTTTGAGCTTATCACGTTCAGACAGGCAGATGCGGCGGGGGGACTTTGTTTTATAATATGTAAGGAAGGATAACGTATTAGTTCCTCAAGTAGGTTCCTCAAGTGGTGGTATTTTATTCCACTGCTAGGCAGCTATAGGAGGCCTTCTATAGATTTCCACAAACGAGATATGTTCTTTGCCCTGCTATTTTCATCGAGCGACACTATTCAGGACTCAATAAAGGCCATCCAAAATTGACAGCAGCTCCTATGCTATCTATTAAATCCGAATCTGTTGGTACCGAATTAAATCAGTATCAGTCCATAATAAGGTTTTCCTAAGGGACTATCTACATCATGGGATTATTCTAGGGGGGTGTGAAGATTTTAACAGGGTTTGCGGCGCCCTGTTATTACACTTGGTGTTGTCAAGCATATATTGATACGCATGGTAACCGTTTAACATCAGGCGTGCCGTATGCTTGTTTCCTTCCTCAGGATTAACCAAAAAATATTGGTTTTGCATAGATTCTGAAATGAATTCCGTCCAGCAACCTCCAGTGACCTTAGAACCCTCAAGTCTAGTCTGATGTTGTGTGTTATTTTGCTGATTTATTTTGTAAACAACATTCAAACAAATGTCATCATCGTCAGCCTATAATGTCCCACTGCTGAGCACAGGCCTCCTTTCACAAATGAGGGGAAAGGGGAGGGTCAAATGTATACATATATTTAACTATCCTTTGACTGTTTGACGATCCGCGCGGGCGAGGAAAACAATAGAAATCTATTGTTATTTTTTAACCGCAAGTCAAGGGAAATAACGAATTTAAAAAAGCACCAAATTGAAATAAAATAAAGGAATGTAATGTGTTAAAGAAGAAAAAATACACTCTTTTGTATCAGATTTTTTTTAAAGGACTGTTTTTGCAATGCATCTTGCGGTTAATTACAAAGTAGAATAGTGTTGTATCTAGCGATTTAAAAATTGGTCCTAAAAGTAGGTTAAAAAATTCTAACCGTTTCGGTGCAGAGATATATTCGGGCATATTCGGGGTACAATGATGATTTTTGTCTAATGTCTACAGGTGATTAAAGAAAAACATCGAGAATGGTCAGCCCTATGTTCGTCGTGGTGGCCGCTTGTCTGAGTGTCGCACACGCTCTGCCGCCAGACAAGGTGAGTGGCATAACATCCTGATTGACCATTTTTGTTGCTTGTCTATCTTCATTACGTTTGGAGTTCTATTGAACCATATTTCTTCCTCACATCCGCCTGGTTTTACCCACGTTCCAGAAAGATCTAATGATTGTTAAGTTTTGTTCTCAGTGGTAGTGACGTCGAATGCCGAAACGAAGGTCCCGGTTTCGAATCCTACTATGAGCATCTGATTTCGGTGAAGAAAAAACATCGTGAGGAAATCATATCACGGTGTTAGGGTACTTTGGAGTACTCACCTTTGAATCTGTCGCCTATCGGTGGGTTCCGACAGCAGCCGTTACATTCTAGGCTTTGTGTTCTTACCACCTGCGGCCACATCATCACTTACCATGGTAAGATTGTGGTCAAAATACAGGCTTATTCATTCACCTTTGTTTTAATCAAAGTTAAATTTTATATTACTTATCCTAATCCATACTAATATTATAAATGCGAAAGTAACTCTGTTTGTTTGTTACGCTTTCATGCCTTAACTACTGAACCAGGCATCATGAAATTTGGTATGGGAGAAGGACATAGGTTATGTTTTATCCCGTGAACGCGGGTGAAACCGTGAGGGACAGCTAGTCTTTCATACAATATGATCAAGCATGGTTGATATTTGTATGAAAAGTTTAGAAATTTGGGAATTGGTCTCATATATGTTGTCCAAATTAATGAAAACTTCCACTCCTTAAAACTACAGGTGGATTAAAATGAACCCTGAATAAACCAAGTTTAATCTAATTGAGTAAAAAACATAAACAAAAACATAGTGGTAAATATATTAAGGATCATCTGCATATAAGTTCATCGCTCAGTGGTATAAAAAGATACATAATCTGTATTTTTTGTCCCTTTTTGTCTTCGACTTGAACCGCACAAAGAACATAAGCCTATTGCAACTTGTAAAGTTAAGGATAAGCTTTGAGATGTGGTTGGAATACTTGTCCCAATAACCATAGTTCTATTCATTGTTGTAAACAAAAAATAAGAAATTTTAGAGGTATTTCATCCAACGTTGCGATAACATTACCAGCATATGTACATACATGAAATCATGATATAGCATATTATGCATAAAAGCCTAAGCATTATGCTGAGTTGGGACCATGAACCAGTTGGGACCTACTCCTGACATCATGCAGCATTAGGTACATTACTGTTTAATTTTCATTGTTCTGTCTCATATTTTGTGTACTGAATTCAACTTATTTTCTTTGTTTCTATATAATCTGACAGCAATTTCTGTCTATATTCGACGTATGCCGATACCATTCATCCCATTGCATTGTTGTGTGTAGACTGGGAAATATTAATTGGCATAGAAAATTAGGTGTTGTAAAGCACGCTGTGTTTTATAAATCCCGCATAATATTAATATTCCACATTTTTCAGTTTTTTGTTCTTGTTTCTATATTTCTATCTTCTTACTCCTGTAATGGTTTTATATGTGAGTATCTGCGAATCAAAGATCGAAATTATAAGTATTAAACAGTTTAAGACTTTAGTCCCTCGTAATAATATTGATAATACCATGCAATAAGCGAATAGAATAATACCACTACGTAAAAAATCCAATTGCGTCACTAGGACAATCAAAAACAGTGTAAAACGAAACATTTATCTGGGTATTTAATTGATAAGGAAGCAACTGAGAGACGCGGACCGTACGGCAGCGTATCATATTTACCGTTTAAAACATAATTATGATAAAATTATAGGAGATATATTTTAGAAATAATAGTAGCTCAATAATAGTAGATCAGCAGTCGAGTCGTAAGTTCGAATTCTAAATATGAGCGTGATGAACAACATCGTCAGGTAGATTATTTGTACTTCCCACCTATTTGGCTAACAGCCTCAAGTCAAAAATTTGCATTCACCTACCGGTATGTTACGCTACTTGAGATATCATCATCATCATATCAGGCCATGGATGTCCACTGCTGAACATAGGTCTCCCCCATTGATTTCCATTTCGATCAGTTTAGGGCTGCTTGCATCCATCGGCGCCCAGCGACTCTGACCAAGTCGTGGGTCCACCTGGTGGGAGGTCGTCCCGCTCGGCGCTTTCCAGTATGTGGTCGCCACTCGAGAACCTTTATTCCCCATCGGTTATCGGCTCTTCGAGCGATGTGGCGTGCCCATTGCCACTTCATCTTACTAACTCTACGAGCTATGTCCGTCGTTTTCGTTCTCCTACGAATGTCCTAATTTCGGACCCTGTCGAGAAATTTCGAGCATAGCTCGTTCCATAGCTTGCTGAGTGACTCTGAGCTTATTTATGCGGCCAGCAGTGAACTTGAGAGATTAGTTGTTGTAAATAATCTTCCTGATAATGGTAGTGCTCGCAGGTGAGGGCCAGCGCCGGCCCTAGGGAGAGGAGTGGTCACTCTAGGCGCCAAAATGTATTTTAAGCGAGTTTGATAAAATTTTGATGGCGCCTTTTGAGAGGCGTGGGTTAGCGCGGCGGGATGGAGGCGGCATGTTAGGCGAGACGCCACACTTGCGTTGTTTGCAGCCAGCTTAATCGACACGTCGACAAAAGGGAGCCGAAAGACAATATCAACACTCTACAAAAGTGAGATTGTGGTTAACCACCTGGGACCCAAGTCTGCTATTACAATTGTGATGAACTAATGGTGTCATAATAGCTTTCCGATGATTTTCCACTGAAACTACAATCGTGCCACAATGATCTTTTAGTTGTCACTTTTGACAGTCTTTGTACTAAAATTCCTTTCATTCATTATGAGGCCATTATAAATTAGTAGACTGCGCACATCGGCTCAATGATAATGGAATTTTAATAGTATCGTGTCAGTATGACATTTTAGCAGAATTGGCCCCCTGGTTGTAGGAAGCCAGTCGTTTGCTACAGAAGACCTTCTTTCTTTCTTATTTCTTACTCTATATAAAATCGCCCTGCTTACCACCAGCGTCACTCAGTACCAAGCTTTAGTTCATAATTCAGGAACAATCAGTTAGATCATCGGTGAGACTCGTCTGCAGTGCAAGTGGTTACACAAATATTAGTCAATGAGGTCATTAATTATTACGTGATTAGTTTTTGTTACGCGCACATGGTTCGGATTCTACAAGATGCTTTGAGTACCTATTTGTTTGATGAAAATATTAGGGTATATTTTTTGGGAAATTTAGGAAATACGATCCCCTTTTAATGGTGATTTGATGGTGGCTAATTACTACCAGGACTGTTTCTAGTATATAGAAAAAACTACGGCTTAAAGAAGTGACCTCGAATGCCTTTAAGAAGATTCGAATTCACACCGAGGCCTGAACAAGTATCTAAACTCAGATCAAGTCTCAAGAAAAGATCGTGTTAATAAAAAATAAACCTAGCGTCATTGGTGCACGTTCCAAATTCAATTATTTTAATCTCGACTCAAAACTTGACTTTACGTTCCACAATATGGTGTCCAAATAACTAAAAGTACCTACATTGAAACTTATAGACATCTTGATTGTATTTTTATTCATTCAAATAGGCCTTCACAGTCACTTATGAATTGTCTAACTCTAACGCACGGTTCTGAAGCTGGCTTTTGCTGAGAAGAACGAGCAATAAATTATAGTCGATATATAAACACAAAAGAATAAGTTAGTGTCAATTCATCAGTGCAAGGCTAACTTGAGTAAATAATATTGTCGTTAAATTACCTGCTTCTCTTTTGTCAGTCATATCCAAATCAAATCTTGAATGTTCTTTCATTTCACTATGACAATTTAAAATAGGACATTGAGTTATTCATTCAGTCATATCACACGTTGGTGCCGCATGAGTCAGATGCTAGATTAAATTATTATTTATCGTCGTTGTACTTCTTGTGACTAATTTTTACGAGCGTTAGTAAGAACACTTTGTAGAAAAGTGTAAATTGTCCTTACAGCGATTTCGTACACGAGGCAACACCCTAGTAATATTTGCTGGTTGGTCAAGGGTAGGCGGGCCCTATGTGTTTGCTACCTGTCTGTAATGAAACATTGTTGAACGGATTTAGATGAAATTCGGCACACAGAATATTTTCTGAATTAACTTATTGGATACATTTTCTCCTGGTAAAATATTAGATTCATCGGATAAACGGGTAAATCCACCGCGCGTAAGCTTGTGCATAAATAAACTCATTAACAATTTGTATATCATGCACAAACATAAATCATAACTAACAAAAATTACAGAACACACAAAAACAAATTGTAAAACTAATGCTACAAATATTCATTGTTTGAAAACATAATAGATCTTTTGAAATTGCGTCAGCAGCGGTAACTGCAGTATTTGCATAAGTGAGGTAATCATTTAGTCTCAATTGGAGTCCTATAGAAGGAAAATTGGGGGTATAATTGTCATTGCTGAACGTAACTACGTCCTACTTATATCTTATCCAATGAGCACCGGGCAAAGAGCGCCAAAAGACAATCTACCCTGATCAAGGCCTAGGGCCGGCGCAGTACACTGAAAAAATGGACTAAAGTGACAACAAAATTTTATTTAACAGTAACACAACATTTTAGACCATTTTTTTCAGTGTATTCTCTTCTACAAATATTATAAATGTGAAAGATCATTTGCTAAGTGCATAATAGACCATTGCCTCATTCACCCGCGTCCATCAGTATCGATGTGAGGATGTGATTTGTGTAGATTTTTTTACTCTTTCACGCAAAAAATGGGCACACATATAGACTACACGTCGGATTCTTTTTAGTACCGAAAAACCATATGATCAAGAAACCGGGTAAAACCTCGGGTAAAGCTAGTTATCTATATTCATCATAATAATTCCCAGTTAATGATTTTGACAAAATGTACGGCATGACGTGTTACCGCTGTATTTTCAACTTGCATGACTTCTTTTCTCAACTATTTCAATGAAACTAAAATCTAACAATATAATAGCAGCATCAATACCTCTTCATAATATAAGAACTTTTATCCAGGTTTCAGCTTCCCACATAATCAAAACTAGGAGCATTGACCTCAACAATGCACACGGTCTGACAATGGAAAGCCGTTTGGAGAAGTCAGTTGAACCAACTGGATACCACCTTGAGTTGGAACCGTATCTCGAAGACGGAATATTTAAAGGTCACGTCAGCATTAACGTGACGTGGCTGCAAGACACTGATGAAGTAAGTGTGCATTGTGCACACGATATTTCAGTTACTGACTATGCAGTTAGAGCTCATTTTCCTAATGACAGGTAAGTAAGAAATGAAGGACTCGCCAATTACGTTTTAGCGGTACAAAAATTCTGTGGCTAAAGCGTGATTAATTCAGTTATTACCTACGATAATATTAGTAACGCATTGTAATTAGCTTACAAAAACTTTAACGTTCTTATATTTTCTGTAAATTATTTCTACAGCTGCACATAGCGTCACTCTGATATTTCCAAACTGAAAACAATGTCAAGCAAATTATGCCCACAACATCCAAGCATTTTGAACAAAATATGCATCCTTCCATTCACAGATCAGAACAGAAAAAGATTGAAGTAAGGTCTTTAGTGGTAGACCTTAAAAAGCCCATAATTACATTAAACATGGAGCAGACGGTTCCTAAGGGGTCTATCGGAAAACTGGAGTTCAGCTTCAATGGACAAATGGAGACGTCAACAACTGAAGCTTTCTTCAAAACATCATATATGACCGAGTCTGAAGAAAACAGGTAATAGATCAAATGACGTGTTTACTTTACTAACGTACACACAATTAGCTATGTAAAAACCTATAGGTTACGAGAAAAGTTGTGTATATCATTAGAATCAACAGAAAGTCTTTTGCAGCTTCAGCAGTTTAACCAAGCCAAATCATTTAATTAAACAGCCTTCGCACTACGAATTTAGCATAGATGTCTAGTTATTGAGAACGACAACGATAACAGCATTGTGTGGTGTTAAGATTTTTCTTCGAAGATGGCTACAATCACTAAGTCCCTAGTCCCTTTTCAGTGTTCAAGCAGCTGCACTTCTTGTTCAATTCTTTTCTCCAAATAAAATATCTGTTCTACAGGATTGTGGCAGCAACCCAACTGCGTCCCAACAACGCTAGGCGAATGTTCCCATGCTTCGATGAGCCTGGATACAAGACACCATTTGAGCTCAGTGTCGTGAGACCAAGGAACATGGTTGCACTCAGCAACGTGCCAGTAGCTAGGACTGAAGATATGTAAGTGTTTGTGAAGTAACCTGATATCTTATACAACTGATATTTAAGGCTTGAGTGAATCGGCTTTTTTCTGAGGAAGCGTCCGTCTTTGCTACCTTGCTGTGTTTTTTGCCAATTCTTCTCTCACTCTGACTCTGGCTCTTTTGTCACACGCAAGCCGGTATCCAAATATTGTTCAGTCATTTTAGAATCTATCAAGTCTATGTTGTTTTTAGGTAATGCATGAGAATTCTCTGAACTTATGTATCCATAATTTGGCCATCTATCCCCGATGATTGAAGTTTTTATTTGCATTCAGCTTTTTATCATTATTTTACACTATTTATTTTATCATTTTGCAACATTAACTTCTATTCTGTCAGGGTCTGTCACTTCTCTTACACTAATGTACGTGTATATACAGTACTGAAGAGCCGGATGCAGTATGGGATCACTTCGAGAGAACTCCACCAATGTCCACCTTCACTCTTGGACTCGTCATTGCTGATCTAAAAGAAATGAATGAGTCAATAATTTACACTGATGAACTTGGAAATAAAATTGGTAAGTTCTGATCTCATATTTTATTTATATCTCACATATCTGAAATAAGCAGAGCTTGTACTAAGGAAACCAAATAACTGACAAACATGTTCATGTTCAGAAATGTTTGTGCTGGGTGGGTATCGATACGTTAGTACTATTATCTATTCTGTGATAAGGATCCCTGTGTATGTCAGACGGTATCCCAACCCATAAACACTACCAATTTTTCTTGAATATGATATTTAGTGATTGAAGGAGATGGACCCACAGGTGAAGAAGAGGTGAAATGATACTACCAAATATTTGTCACTAAATCCTATCCTCCATTCAAATTTCCAAATTGGAATCTTCCAAATACTGGAAACTTGAACTGCACAAATGAATTCTTCCCATTTAAATTAACCACCAATATCCATTAAAGATGGGGTAACGGAGCTTTAGATCGACTTTTGAAATGCAAATGTTTAATGGTAATGCGTTTTAGTTCCATAAATATTAATTATGGAAACTATTGGACTGCCTGACGATGGAAACTACGGTTTAAGGCACAGAAGGTGTGTGTTCGATTATTGGTTAAAAAAAGGTCTACTTATAAGTACGGGAGTTACTAGTACTATTCATTATTCTGTGGCGAGGTGAAAAATTTAGATCTACATTCAATTCGGATTTCACTTTTCTATTCCGATTTCTTTGTTTTTTGGTACGTAATTGAAAGAACGCGACGATTCAGCGCTCTTTGCGTTAGGTACTCTAATGCGATTTGAATTAAGCTTCATTTCTGTCGGGTATCTCACGGAACCTCATTATTCTCTCTATTGCATTCAGAGAAAGACCAGATGGTGACATAATGATGAGCTATAGTTTCTCAAGACACCAAAATAATCAAGTCATCAAAATAATCAAGTGACCAAAATGATCAAGTCATCAAAATAATCAAGTCACCAAAATAATCAAGTCATCAATATAATATAGATTTTTTTTTGTCTTTTAGAACTACGCGTGTGGGGTCGTCCAGAATATCTCCCAGCACTTGAAGGCGTCAATCAGAAACTATCCCGGGTGTTTACTGAAATCGCTCACATGTGGCAAGTACCCTTACCCCTGAGGAGACTTGACATAGTGGCCTTACCATTCTACCAGGGTGTGAAGCCTGCTGATAATTGGGGACTTATTGTCTTCAAGTAAGTATAGCCTTCAGTTCTACAGCTCTAAAGTCCACTTTGGCTCAGGATGTCTAGTGATCTTATGGTATCACACAACGAGGGTTATCATGGGAGTTTAAATCATTGGTATACAGTTTTATGTTTTGTTTATTCAAAGCGATCATGATATAGTTTTGAAGTTATACAATAACGCTCTTTTTAACCGACTTCAAAAAAAGGAGGAGTTTGTCAATTAGGTTGTATTTTTTTTTATGTTTGTTACCTCACAACTCCGTCATTTATTAACCGATTTGGAAAATTCTTTTTATTTGAAAAGGTACACTTCCCGTTTGTTGTTGTCAGATCAGGATTTGATTACTTCTTAGTGTATTTTGAAATCGGTTTAAGTTTTTTGTAAAACAGTCCAATTATGTATAGCATTTAGGCGAAATGTAGGGCTGTTCGTAGTGGAAATGCATTAGAAGAGGTTGGTGCGGTCAATGAGACAGGTCAGTAAGTGCAACACGAAGTAATCTTTAAGCCTCAACACTTAAGGCGACGATAGCTCGGTGGAAGTGATGTAGAAGACAAAAACTAGGAGAAAACCGTAACTTTGTAGAAGGGTACTTCGTAGTACCCTCTTAGCAAATAGCAGGCTACCGCCCGCAGGTTAGGAATCTATGGTGTTTTTCGCCAGCTGTACTTTTGACGCACTTCTGTCAATTCTTCTTCGGTCTAAATCTTTAAAACTCTGTACAACTTGAATGCCCAAACAAATAACTTAGTGTTAACACAATTCATTTGCTATTGTTTTTAAGTACATAAATATAATAAGCGTGTAATTCAATTTAATGGATCGTTTATCATCCATCAAGCGGTTCTATCCCAGCGCCTGCCAGATTCAGTTTCACACTCAATCTTCTTTTAAAAGTGTTATTTTATAATATTTTAATCCTTCATTGTGAACGTAAATTAACAAAGTTTTAAGAAATTGGGAGGATTAGATCTAAAAGTTATATCTGAATATCGCCTTTATATACTGGAATATTAGCTCTTAATTGACCGTGGCGTTACTTTTGGCCCTATCCGAAAACCAGCGCTGCAGTATAAGCTGAGTGCCTTTTTGATCTCATATACCTCTTAATTGTGTGTAATGAATGTGTTTTTATAACAGACTCCAAAAAAGGAGAGAGGATGGGGAGAGGTATTTATGGTATGTTTGACGCGTATGTCTTTAGGGTTTCGTAGTCAAATCGCAAAAAAGGAATCATGTCTGTCTGTCTGTCTGTCCGTCCGTATGTCACAGCCACTCTTTTCCGAAACTATAAACTGTTGAAACTTGGTAAGTAGATGTATTCTGTGAACCCGCATTAAGATTTTCACACAAAAACAGAAAAAAAAAACAATAAATTTTGGGGGTTCCCCATACTTAGAACTGAAACTCAAAAATTTTTTTTTCATCAAACACATTCGTGTGGATAGGTCTTCAAAAATGATATTGAGGTTTCAAATATCATTTTTTTCTAAACTGAATAGTTTGTGCGAGAGACATTTCCAAAGTGGTAAAATGTGTGTCCCCCCCCCTGTAACTTCTAAAATAAAAAACTAAAAAAAAATATATGATGTACATGCAAACTTCCACCGAAAATTGGTTTGAACGAGATAGATCTCGTAAGTAGTTCTTTTTAATATGTCATAAATCGTAAACCGTAATTTACCTTTCATTCAATCAAATCAAATATTTTAAAAAAATATATATATTACTTGCTGCTACGGAACCCTTCATGGGCGAGTCCGACTCGCACTTAGCCGCTTTTTTTTATGGATGCTCACCGATACTAGGAACCAGCTTATGCGGTCTTATATAACTGTACAACCTTTAGATATACAGGATGTTGTTTTGGTCGGCGACAAGCGACCCAGGAGCAGTAGTACAAAATATATATTCCTCAAAAATGGACTTAATTCCATTAAATACTGTAAATATGTTGAGAAATACCTTATTCAATTTGAAATAAAATTACTGCAAAGTATGGTTACTAGGCACGTGCACAGACTAGAGCTAGGCACAAGCCGCCATCGTCCCACCCCTTTACTCCCTCGTACTCCCGTTGACTATTATGTATACTTTACATTTTTTCACTTTTAGCTTATTACATGATTTTCAAATTATATTTTTTTTAGCACCAGTATCATTTGTATTATCGACCCTGAGTCGCTCGTCGCTGACCAAAACAACGACCTGTTTGTCTGTGGTAGATCCCGAGGTAGTCCCATATTATGATCTGAGTATGGACTTTGAAGATATGATGGAATTCTTCAAAGGAAAAGATCACAAATATACCGATATTAGCAATCATGTGAAGCAAAATAAACGTCTTTTTTATCTTCCTTCGGAATAAAATGAAGATTCTGCCGTTTTCCATGGCATAATTCTTTAAGATTTTATTGTGTGGTTGAGGCGTCGCGAGGTGACAAACAAACACACTTTTGCATTTATAATATTTGTAGGATTCAATTTAAATTACGGACTACCTTCGTCCGCCATGACAGTCATGCCATTAAACAAAAATATTTTATCCCATGAATCAGCAATATTCTATTTTTGATGCCACGCAGCAATCAACACATACGAATAAACCTGAATAAAAAATGATTTTATTTTTCATTTTAATTCATAAAATGGGTTTTCGTTCATCAAGTAGTCTGCACAACGATAAAAGCTGTCCATTTTCGATCAACGTGAAAATTGAATCTTTTTTACGAATAATCAGTATGGAAATATATGTCCAAGTTGTTAATTTGATGTCCTTCGATATATCGATGTCGATAAATGATTTATCGAGAAAGATTTTTTAAGAAAAATTAAAACGGAGGTTAGTGAATAACCTCCTTACTCATAAAAAGCTAATTAGCTAATATACTGATTAAAATGTTCACGTAGATAACGACACTAAGTTTGAAAATGACAGGTTATATTAGTGATTTCGAAATAATGAAAAAAATATGTTTTTCGCGATTTCTGTGTTTGTGACATAGAAGTTGTTCATAATGACTAAGGTTTCCAAATAAAAATCTTAAAATCTCCACCTGGTATATTGTGATAACGGTGATATTTATTAGGTAAACCGGTGGCCAGCTGTGGACTGTAGGTCCATGAAATTCTTATTTCACATCTGCTTTTACCCTCAACTTTGTTGTTTTTAACTTTGTAAATTTTACGAGAGTTTTTTCAAAGCGTAATAACATTATCGGCACTCAATTCAATAATTTCACTCGTAGAAGGAAAGAGCGAAGTATTTTATTTACATTGTTGCTTTATACTTTGTATGCTTTCCGTATGTGAAGAAATAACTATAAAAGTTAAGTATATAACTTCTATAGTTAATGAATTGTTCCAATTTATCTAAACATTAGACTTTTCTCATCCGCAATAGTTGGCGTTATTGTTACGATAAATTAGCTTGCTCACGGTTTCATCCATAATTTATGTATGCTACGTAAATCCGATGAATTCGGTAAATAAGCATACGGCCCGCCTGATGGTAAGCGGTTAACGTAGCCTTCCCTTCTCCCTAATGAGCTCTGGCACACTTACACGCGCAGGCACACAACATAAAGTTAATTTGCTGTGGTATTCTGTAAGGTACTTTCCCAGTCGAGCTGATCTTTGAGCGAATAAACGCTTTGCTCTACCTCTCTTAAATGTCTCTCGTTATGTTAATATCCTATAATCCTCCCCAATAAACGGGCTATCAAAGACTTATGTATGCCGGACTGGTACCCGAGATTCACAAATATGCACACTCTTTAACATTTGATGGTTGAATAACAAAAAATTATGTTTATTCTAGTCATTCGTCGAATGCCATGGGTAAATTCATGAATAAACCATAGCACGATGGTTGAGTACTTTGTATTACACACCTGGCTGGCTCTTAATCTTTAATTTTTAAAACATCATCTACCGCGGAGAGTGTGGTTCATTGGAATTTTTCATTAATTTCAGAGAGAGTGACCTAAGCAGCCGAGGCTACCTTCAACTGGCCCAGGAGATCTCGTACCAATGGCTGGGGGCCCTCACGACACCTACCTGGTGGTCCGATGCTCACCTCAACAAGGCGCTGGTCGGGTATCTTGCTGCTGAAGTCGCTTTCAAGGTAATGTTCAATACACCTGGAAAGGAGATGGTAGGATAGATACGTGAATGAAAACACGAAGGAATGGGAAAAAAAGATTGTTGTGGGCTTATATCTTAATTGATACAAGGTTTGTATCCTTGATGGAGATGAGTGGCGTAGACCAGCCCCCGTTTTCTAGCTGATAAATACGCTTCATATAAAATTCAATTCAAAATCATTTATTCAAATAGACCTTCGCAGGCACTTATGAAAAGTCTGACTCTAATACTCTAATACCGGTTCGGAAGGTTGCATTTGCTGAGAAGACCCGGCAATAAACTCAGCAATTACTCTTTTCAAAACAAGCTTAGATTCATTACATAATATTTATATTCTAATCGCACTGACAACAATTGCGTGCCCCGGCGCGGCGGCAAAACTACAAAGTAGACTAAATCTATATTTAATAAGTAAATAAATAAATGGCATACTCGGCGCAGACCAGCCCCCACAAGCAGCACCTGTTCACGCATATGACGCGTGTGGCAGCCATCGCCCTCCTCGCCATATTGGAGGGAAGTGAGCGACCCGTCACACGTATCACGATCATTTTCTCGGCGATCCTATTTATTAGCTATAAAACATTCCTAGCTACACATTTCTGGTATATCCTTTGAAACTTTACAATGTGCTTAAAATTGGTAATTCATTCTTTCTTATGTGTCGAACAGATTTTCTGGGCGAGCCACCAATTTATTATCAAATCGGAATTTGAATGACAATTTCAGTCCAGCTATGAGTTTCAAGCTTATTTTAAGCTTTTATGATAGTGTAAACCAACCCCTAAATATTATACTAATATCGTTACCTATTCAATTCTCTTTTCATTTGTTGTCAGTTAATTTGAGTGAGTTGTTAAGCATATCTGTCATCTTGTCCGCCTGTCTGTCCGTCTTATATTAACAATAGTTACATAAGTATTCTTTTATAATGCCCGAGACATGAGACATTGTGTCAAGTTTAGCTGTTAACGATGTTATTGTGTTTCATGTACAATGCTTCAAATGGTGGAAATGTGCAGATTTAATGTTTTCTATATAAACAAAGGTCTATTATGTAAACTCGCTTCAAACTCTCAGTTTCATCCGCATTTCAGAGGGCTTATTCCCCGAGTAAAAAGCATCTTTCTTAATCTAGAATGTGTTATGTTTCATCTGATTGAGTAACATGTTTTTTTTTTCCTGTGACATTCCTCACACACGGTCATCTGATCCCAAACTAAGCAGAGCTTTTACGATGGAAACCAGATAACTGATATAATACATAAACTACTTTTTTTTTGTATATACATAATTACACCCAGACTCAGGACATACAGACATGTTCATGCACACAAATGCATGTCCTGTGTGGGAATCGAACCCACGACCTGCGGCGCGTAAGGTGAACCCGATTGAGCAACAAACATTTGCATTTTAAATATTTGTATAGAAGATTAAGATTCGAGACATTTGAACATACATTATAATAGTTGTAGAAGGTTTTTTTATAATATGGGTAAGAAAGGAGTGAATGCTAGTATGACGGATAGAAGAGACGAATGGAAGAAGCGTTCATATTGCCCCGACCCTAAATGATTGGGAACAGGGCAGGCAGATAATTAAGGTTCTTTAGTTAAAATTCCTTTGAATCTCCATTTCATCTGACTCTTCATGACTTCACCTCTCACAGTACTTGGCAACTCTACCAGGTTACTCCCGTGGTTCACAATGTCTATCACCCTCATTGGGAAGGCAGGCCCACGATCCTGCCAAGAAAACGATTTTGATCGGTTGATGAATGAGAAGCGCGTTAGAATTTAATCTTTATAAATCAAAATCAATCAATCAACCTTCAGTAAATGAACCAGCATTTCAGACATAGTTTTTTCCCATAGATCAACGACGGATCAGAAATGGAAGGCAAATGGCCGATGACAGTTCTATACTCCTTGTACTACGAGTTTAGTAAGCGCTACCCTCACTCCCGTATCACTGGTATGAAGCAAGAGACAGCTTGTACCAAGATCGAGTTACTGTTCAGGATGTTCAACTATACGCTCGGTGCTGACACTTTTAAGAAGGGGTTGAGGAAGTTCTTGGAGACTCGGTATGTTTAAGAGACTATTTTGATAGGTCTAAGAGTTGTTATCATTTATAACTATGATAAACTTTAGGTGATTGATGATGTGGTAAAAACTGCCAAGCATACATAATCTAGAAGAGATTTTACAGCTGCTAGAATTCAACTTGGTAAATTTACAACTGCATTATGGATTTCCACAGAAATATTAAAAGGAGGCTTTAATAATATTAACGTTACTGTATATTTTTGCAGCAAGTTCAAAACTTTCACTGGCGACGATATTTGGAATGCTCTGAATGACGCAGCGGTCGAAGACGGTAAAATACCAGAAGAAGTGAACATCAAGACGGTAGCAAAGAGCTGGATTGTGAAGGACAGGTTGCCTCTCGTCACAGTCGAGAGGAATTATGATAGCAAGAGTGCCAAGGTTACACAGGTAATTATAAATGACTAATGAAGCAAGATAGGTAAACATGGTTTAATTTATATAGATGAATACTGGTGTCATAATTTATCCAATGCAAAAAAGTTGTTGAGCATGATAATTGTAACATAGGTTTTTAAAAGATAACATAAATCCCCCTAGTATAGAGAAGTGTTTTATTTCTAGACCTAAGCATCTAATGATAATGTGATAGATGTCTGTCTTGGCTTTGAAGCAAGTTTTCTACTGATTGATACTCCACTCTGCTAACTATCTCAGGTATCCATCACAAAATTTGTGACAGTTAATTTCTTACAGAAAGTGTTCCTACGAGAGCGTCCCCACGACGTTCCCGACGCCTACCGCATGTTCTGGTGGGCTCCCATAGTGCTGGCGCGAGAAGACAAGCTCAACTTCAGTTCTGAACCTGTTGATTGGATGAGGAACAACAAGGAGATTACACTTACCAATTTGCCAGATAAAAATAATTTTGTTATTGTTAATCCTGAGGAGATTGGTAAGTTAAATTAACACCTTACAGAAGATTGCATACAAATAATATAAGTTTTATATGGTATTGTGTTCCTGGGGTGATTAAGGTTGCAGTAAGCAAATTGGTGCATTAACTAGGAGTAGGCCTTCTAGACTTTAAACAAACGAACATATTGAATTACCTACTCCTACTACAGGAGCACCGGCTTATCGGCACACATTTTGTGTATGACGAAAATACTGCTAGATGAACTTCTACGTTGCGAGTGACGAGATTATTCATCGGTCTAAAATTACCTACCAAAGAGAGAAATGCCTTCCAAAATCTACCCCAAAGTACCATGTTATCCATGTCATGTATCTACGTATTGAATCTATCCAAAAGGCTCTCAAGTAACACACTGACATACATATTGACGGGCCAGTTGGCGCAGTTGGTTAAGGTTCGCCTTACGCGCCGCAGGTCGTGGGTTCGATTCCCACACATTTGTGTGCATGAACATGTCTGTATGTCCTGAGTCTGGGTGTAATTATGTATATTAAGTATGTATTTACAAACAAAAAGTAGTATATGTATTATATCAGTTATCTGGTTTCCATATTACAAGCTCTGCTTAGTTTGGGATCAGATGACCGTGTGTGAGGAATGTCCCAGGATATTTATTATTATTATTTTTATATCGTTATTTCTCCCGTCGGTCGACCTTAGATAGTTTTACATAACAATAAAGAGGAATCCATAACAATGAATCGACCAGCAAAGTTAGACAATGAATAACGAACGATGAGCTTCACTTCCGACATTACCTGTTTGGTAAGCAAGGCATTCAAGGTTGACAGTCGGTTAAAGACTAGTTAGGAAAATCGCTACTGATAATTTTATTTTGCAATCCTTTACATGTTGTTGAAGTTGAAGAAAAAGCTTAACGACCACTGCTTCTTTTATTTCATAGCTACAATTATCCAACCCTATATTCTCTAGAACACAAATCTTCTATAGTATCAGAGCCTGGGAAATGATACTGTGGACAATGGAATTTTCATGTAATTACTTAGTGAAAGATAGAGACAGAGAATAGTGATAGCACGGATTCATCGAATCACTCCCCACTTTCTAAAACATCATCAGCTAGTATATTATTTTCAGCACCATTCCCCGTCAACTACGACACAGATAACTGGAATCTCCTCTCCAAATTCCTTCAAAGTGACAAGAGGACTTCAATACCTGAACTCACCAGAGCAAAGCTACTCCATGATGCATGGAACCTGGCGTATGCTGGTGAACTGTCCTTCGCTACTGCCCTCAATATGACCCTATTTCTGAAGAATGAGAGACACCATCTGGTTTGGGACCCAGTGTTTACCATGATTGATCATATTGGAAGACATATCTGTCAATGTATTCAAGGGAAGTTCCAGGTAATTTGGTTGAATAAGGCTAGATTTAAAAAAATCAGAATATTTTTTGAAAAATATATATTTGCTCTTTCAGACATACGTAAGAACCTTCCTAGGTCCACTTTATAAAGAGCTGACAAAAGACGTGAAGGAAGATGAAGAGAACTGGCGGAAGAATCTCCGGTCCCTGACCAAAACATTCCTCTGCCAAGCCGGATACAAGCCCTGCATAAGGGAGGCTCAGGAACAGTACTCCAAATGGATGCAGGCTAAGAACCCTGATGAGGGGAATCCGTAAGTATTCTGAAATTGTTGACTGGCTTAAAAAGTTTTGATACCTTTTCCAAAATTTCGACAGCATCATCACTTACCTATGTGATTATCGTTAAAAACAAGCTAAATAAATACAAACTCACCCAGAAATAAAACCATTCTAAAATCTAAAAATTTAAACAAGTTCATGTTATCACAATCCTAAATAAGACATAACAAATTACCAGCAAGTATGTTATTCCCCCTCGCTCCTTGTAAATCTTTCGTATAAACGAATATCTTCATCCAAAAGCCGAATAGAAATATCTCAATTCAATTAAGGCTGAATTGAATGCCATTCGAATCTTTTGAGGAGCTGTACGACCGAATAAGCGAGAAGCGAGTGAAAACGAACTTCGCCTTTTGAAAACTTTGCGATATGTATCTGGGTATCATTTTATACATGATGTTCTTTTAATAATTTTAATTAAAATATGTAGGTATGTCAATAAAAATTGGTCAATTTGATTGTATCAACTAGTACTGGATGTAAGTTATAAGATTCTTTGCATTTGAGATGATGATGATGAGACCCAGGACTTCTAGGTGACCTTCGGCCATATATTCACATTAGACTGTGATCGACATAAGTCCACAAAATCTATATGTTGTAATATTACGACAATCAACACATTGGGCCCATGAGGAGTTTGTTGCGTCGCTTCTTCTCTTCATACGGGACTTTTACGAAGCGATGGTATAACGCTATTTTATTGCCTGCACTGCGCCCACCGAATCCTGATACCACTGAACCCTAATCGTTGTGTTTGTATCGCTTGGCCGTCGCTGAATCCGACATATATAATGAATGGATCTGAATTCTAAAAATTTATTGTGAAATTCCTGTATGAATTTTGTGTACAAATGAATTAAATATTTTTTCTCTGCAGAATCTCCAACCAATACATATGCCCAGTCTTCAAATACGGTACCAAAAAAGAGTGGGAGTTTGGCCTTCAGAGGGTGATAAACTTCCCCCCATCAAGGAAACAGAGTGAAAGGACATACCTCCTGAAGACTTTAGCAGGTTGTCCGGTGGAAGAGTACAAGATGACCAGGCTGTTGAACATCACAGTGCTGGAGGGCAATGGGAACTTTACTGAGACTGACATGTTCCTGATCTTCAGCATGCTGACTGGAGGGTCCCAGGGATATACGACGCTCTTCCACTTCCTGAATAACAATTGGGATGTTTTGAAGGAGAAGTAAGTAAAGCGGAGTCGAAGGTTATGAGTTTGTATCCTACGATGAGGGCTTTCGGTGAAGAAAAACATCGTGAGAAAACTGTAATCATCATCATCATCATCAGCCTATAATGTCTGCACAAATGTATAACACTGCTGAGCACAAGCCTCCTTTCACAAATGAGGGTGAAACGGAATGGGCAATACTCCACCACCACGCATGCCCACTGCGGATCTGTGGAGGAAGGCTAGTGGTCAACCTACTGTTGGAATTTTTCAAGCCGCCTAGGAGGCATCCAATTAGCTTAACGACTATCACAATTAAGTGCTAACCGGGAGCAACGGCTTTACGTGCCTTCCGAAGCACGGAAACGCTCGATTTGAAATACCACTAGGCGGAATACTGTAATATCCAATCAATATTTTCTAAGATAGATTTAGATGACCTATATGCATTTTTATACTAATTTATTTTCACAACCAATTGTTTTGCGGAAAGGTGGTTCCCCTCCTTTTACAGTCCTCTGCGAGCTAAATCTACTCTTGCATCTTTTGTTGTTTTTCATGCCTTCAAGTAGCAAACAATCATATTTTATAGTAAGCGGTTACCGTAGCCTATGAACGCTTGCAACATCAGGCGTATCACTCGCGCGTTGCCGACCCTGCAAGAATCTCTTCGAATGAACTTTTTTTGAAGAAACCCATGCTGTACTCCCTTGGGTGCACCACTATGGGGAGCTCATTCCACAGCCTGAGCATCCGCGATAGGAAGCTCCTTTGAAATGTGTTCCGTTCCAATGTGTGAGGATGGACTCGTTGATAGCGAGAGTTGCGGTGGTACAAGGTAGCCGTATGCATCAGATGAAACAATTTGTGTTATGAATGAGGTCGTTACGCAGTCACGAAGAATTGAATCATACCGTCAATAATAATGATATATTCTTCCACACAGGTTTTCCAGTAAAACAAACCTCTGGGATAACCTCATTACCTCAGCCACGTCTCACTTCACCACAGAGGAGGGCCTAGAACTGGTCTCTAATTTATACGTCGCCCACCAAGGGGAGTTTGGTTCCGCAGAACACATCATTGAGAAATCAATGAAGAACATCAGAGAAGAAGCGAAATGGTCGTCGGAGAATTTGCCGGTAATCGACAAATGGCTTGACATGTATCTCGCTACTTCAAAAGTTAAAGACGATCTGTTTATACAAAATTAAATTTCATGTTTAATAGAGTAAGGTTTTTTTAACTGTAACTGACACGTAGCGTTTTTTTTGGAAACTTATTAATTTTGAAAAACCTATAACCTACGGTATACAGGACGACAATAAATGAAACCAAGTAAATTACTCATAAATGTGGACAACTTTTACTAGGGGACTAAATTCGAAACCGCAAAAAAATACAACTGTTTCATACAAAATGTCAACATTTCCTCGGCTAAAATGTATGAAACAGCTGTTTCTATTTGCGATTTCGGAGTTGGTCCCATGTTATAGTTCGTATTTATGAGTACTTTACATGGTTTTATTTATTGTTGTCCACCTTGTATAAGGAACCTCTAAACTTAGTTCCCAATTTTAGTAGGTATTTTGCATCAGTTAGTCAATTACTCCAGATTTGCAGTGTCAAAAAAAGATAAACGCAATAGTTTTAGTTACTGTTTAGGTTTAAGTATAACAAGTCACATGACCATACATAATTTAATACCTTAGTTAATATTTTTGTATAACAATTATTAAAAGGTAGGTATAGAGCTTTAAAAGTTTTGTGGTTACAAAATATTTTTTGTAAATAATAATTATACTGATGTACCTATTGATTAAGCTTTCATTATAATTATGGATGAAAAACAGGAATTAAACTAACATTATTGGGTTTTATTGCGAAGCAAACTCTGCCGCAGAATAAATAATAGTACAAGTATTGCCTCTACCCACCCCTTAGAGAATATATTATTATCATTTTCTTATCTGTGTGGGATCCGTCCCTGATTTTTAAATGTATAAAACAGTTAGGTTTTCCAAAAAAATATAAAAATGGATAAACCTTCAAGTTCAAAAATACAAATTTAAGTTTAGTCAATCTTTTTTATTGGAGCAGGCCAATGAAGCATGCTCTTTTCAGCAGAGAGCATATTTATGACTATAAAATTAGATACTAAAATTACTACCCCTGCTACCCTCCGAACCCAAACAATTCCGAATTCATTAAGTTGGAATTCAATATAGAGAACCATCTCATTATATTTCCTAGACCATAAAACGGGTCCATAGAAAAGAGGTCAAATATAATAGACAATCTATTTTGGGTTCAGAGTCCTCGACTTTATTAAAAGGTAAAGGTCTCGTAATGTCGTATCCGACGTAATAAGGATATGCCCATTCGTAATGGAGGCGATTCAATAGAGATTATTTGGCTTGCAATGTCGATACAACTTGCGCCATCTATGAACAATTATGTACAAGTCTTGACGAGTTAGTTTGCAATTATTAGGTTCGGATCTGAGACTAATTGAGGTATGTTAACAGTTTTTTTATTTCTATAATAAAAATTCCGTGCAAGAAAATTATATTAGTTGTTTTCTTTTTCTCGACTTTTGTCGGTTTTCTTAGGAACCCCGTCCTGTGAACCCACAGGAAAAAAGGTACCTAATTCCCCTTCCTATTTAGTAGTATAGTTAATTATATAAATAAACTTAAATAAATGTGTATTTTAGAAATATTTGTATATTTTAATATATTATACGTAAATATATTCATATTATATTATATATATCATGTTTAATATGTATAAGACAGAATATGTATTATATTATAAGTGTTTTTGTTCTCGACATACGTCGGTATTTATGTCGTCGGTTCGGCTTCTCTTCCTACAAATACGGTATCACCTAAAACTTTTGTAACTATTGTTGTCGTATGGATGGCTGCTTGTTTTTGGGCTATGTGTATGTTGATTTGTGTATCCAGTATGTCAATGTATTTTTGAATATTCTTCCTAATAACTCCTGTAGCTCCTATTACTATTGGGACTATTGTTGTGTTGGTTTTCCAAAGCCTACTGATTTCTACTTTCAAAAGGTGATATTTACTGAGTTTCTCTAGCTCTTTCGCCCCTAAGTTATAGTCTGACGGTACTGTAATATCGATTAAGTAGGTTTTGTTTGCAATTTTATCTACGTAGACTATATCGGGTCTGTTATGTGTCACTGTAACATCTGTCTGTATAGGTATCTCCCACATTATTTTTGCCGTCTCGTTTTCCCTTACTTCAGGTTGTGTCATCTGTTCTTTCCACCACAGCTTTGTTGTTTCTAATTTATGTTTCTTAGCTATTGTCCAAAATATGTACTGCACTATGTTGTTGTGTCTCTTTGTGTAGTAGGTGCCGGCTAGTTTTTCACACCCCGAGACAATGTGGTTGATAGTCTCGTCTTTTTCTGAACATAGCCGACACTTTCCATCAACGGATTCCTTTAGAATGTCGCGCTTAATTTGGTTAGTTAGAACTGCTTGATCTTGAATTGCAAAGATGGATGATTCCAACGACGGAGACACTGGTTGCTTCTTTAACCACATGAAAGATCTCACCTTATCTATATCTGGTTTGTGTAGAATTTTTGTCGGGAACTGACCGTGTAGCTGCTTGTTTGTCCATGATTTTATGCGTGTATCTACTACTGCTTTCTTAATTTCTTTGTCTGTGTGCCTATTGTTTTGTGTTAATCCTAAGTGTCTGTTTATAACTTGTGATTCTTTTATAATTGAATATTTAATTCTTTGCCTATCATGATGGTTTACTGCCTTTATTAAATGGTCCTGCTCCTCTTTAAGATATTGTTCGTATTTAATTATTTGCGTTTTATACATACTTTCTACATTAATAAGGCCCCTACCACCTTCTTCAATCGGTAAGTACAACCTATCTATATCCGCTTTCTGTTGATGTGCTTTCTTCATGTTCAGTAGTTTTCGAGTTTTAATATCTATTTTCTTTACATCGCTTTCTTTGTAATTTACTATGCCAAATGAATAAAGTAATACTGGAATTGCATACGTATTGATCGCTTTAATTAGATGACGTGAATTTATGTTAGTGTTCGTTACCTTTGCTACCCTTTTAAAATATTCCTTTGTTACCCCTTCTCTTAATTCACTATGTAGTATTTTCCCTGATTCATTTACCCCCAAGTACTTGTAATTCTGATTCAAACCTAGCTGTTTAAATGTGTCTCCGCTTAACAGAACGTGCCCTTCCCCATCTACTTCATTCCTATGTCCAGCTGATAAATGCAAAACGTTGCATTTATCGAGGCCAAAGTTCATGCCTATATCTTTTGTGAATACTTCAGTACTGTCTAATAGAACCTTTAAATTATTTTTGCTATTTGAGTAAACCTTTAAGTCGTCCATATAAAGTAAGTGATTTATCCAAATACTATCTTTGAGTTTATAACCTTTTAATTCATATTTCTGTAAAATTTGTGAGAGAGGATTTATGGCTAAACAAAACAATAGTGGTGATAGAGAATCTCCCTGAAATATTCCACGCCTTATTACAATCGGTTCAGTAGTTATTGAAGAGTTGTTTCCTCGGGCTGTCATGATAACCTTCCAATTGGGCATCACGGTTTGTAAAAACTGTTTGATAAGAGGAGGGCATTTGTAAATATCTAATATTTCCAAAAGCCACTCATGTGAAATACTATCGAACGCCTTTTGATAGTCGATCCATCCCATGCTTAGATTCTTTTGGGATTGATGGGCATCTTCAAGTATTGCTTTATTAACCATCAGGTGGTCCTTACATCCTCTGGCACGGCGCCTACAACCTCGCTGTTCAGGGGCTAATATATTATTTTGATCGCAATGCAAGTACAGTTCGTCGGCCAAAATGGATGTCATTAATTTATACATAGTGGGAAGGCAGGCTATGGGTCTCCAGTTTTTGGGGTTTTCGGTATCTTCGTTTTTGGGTATTAAAATTACTTGCCCTGTGGTGAACCACGGTTCAATAGTTTCTGATCCCCTTAATATCTTAGTGTATAATTTAGCCAAATATTCGTGAGTACTAGTAAAATATTTTAAATAATAATTTTGAATTTTGTCTATTCCCGGTGCCTTCCAATTATGTATTTTAGTAATAGCTGTTTTAACTTGTTCTATTGTTATATGTTCTAACTGTCTTGTTTCTACGTCGGTAGCTTTCTCTGTTATGTCTGGAATCCATGTAGCTGAGTTATTGTATGAAACAGGTTCAGAAAGAATGTTCATCCAAAATTGTTCTGTAACTTCTTTAGTTGGAATATGATCAGGGTTTGATTGTTGTTTATTTAAATTTCTGTAGAATTTATGTTCGTTTTCTCTAAACATAGCATTTTGTACTTTTCTGTTGTTCATGTCTTCAAATCTTTTTATTCTACCTGCGTATGCTTTTATTTTCTGCTTAATTATTTCTTCTGTATTATTGTGTTCGTTTTCATTTACTATTGAGTATTTATTATAAAGTTTTTCTTTGGTTCTTATCATCTTTCGTGTATTTACACCTCTCTTAATTTCTATGAGTTGTCCAAGTTCTTTTCTAAGATTTTCTATTTTCCTTTTGATCCTTATTTTCCATGGAGGTTCTTTAGGTATTTTAATTGTACTAGAAGGTATGTATGGATGTTGATTGTTTTCAATTATAAGTGTTTTCGCAGCTGCATATATTACATCATTAATATCTCTAAGTGTGTGATTAATTATTAAAATATTTGGTAAGTATTTATTGATTACGGAAAGGTTAGTTATGTATTGTTTATTGAATTCCGGTTTTGGCAAGTATTCACGTTCATTTATCGGCACTTCCTTCGTCTCTGCTAGGCATTGTAGAAATGATAGGATTAAAGGATCTTGATTTTCTACTTCTATATTCTGTGTACATTGGTCAACTATTTCAATTTCTTCTGGGGTAAGTATATCTTGGTGAGTATCTGTCTGTGTTTCGATAATTGGTTCAAGCGCTGTTTGTGTTTGTGAAGGTTGTGTTTCATGCTGTGGTGTGTTTGTGTTTTGTGGTGTACCATTGACAGCTTCATTTTGGATTCGATTGAGTATTTCTTGGGATATTACGTTTTGTTTCAGTATTCTAAAATTCCGTGCAAGAAAATTATAATACGAAAAGATACTAATATTATAACAATTACCTAAGAATCAAATAAATTATTTACATATACTACAATAGTTTCATAAAATTGCGTAGATCATTAACATTTCCACGAATTGAGGTCAACGAATTCCATTTATTTTTGAAACAATTCTTAGGTACATACTTATTAATACGTAGTTTCTTCGAACCGCTTCAAATCCAATACCAAGGTTTTTGCGATAACCCCGAGATATAAAACAGCTGATTATATTCATCAAGCTATTTTCAGCCTTATAACCAACTAACATAATTGTAAAGTATCAAGAATAGATTATGTTAATCGAACATAAACTTTGTACCATAGTTTCAGGTTTCAAATTCAATTGTTTCATATTAATCTATATTAATTTTTTTATGATAATAAAATAATGTTGTTCTTTAAGGATATTCATGTTATGTTTATAGAAGTGATAATTCACAAATTAATTAAAAGTTTCAGAAGTATGAAATGTGGACAACTTTTGAATATATTGGTCACACTTCAGCAGGGCTATTTTAAAACGTCGGAATCGATATCGGAAACGGATTCAAAAAATTCCGAGGCGAATTTCAGCAATTGCTGTTTTAAATTCCGAAACCTTTTCGATAAATTGAATTGATATTTCCGTAAAGAAACCTCAAAAATATTCGAATACGGAAATTAAAAAAGCAATTGCGGAATTTCGCCTCGGTAGTTTTTGAATCCGTTTCCGATATCGAATCCGAGCGTTTTAAAATAGCCCTGCAGGGTAGGTAAAGGATTTGAAAGTAATTCAGGTACGAGTCTCAATATACGAAGAAAACTTCTTCTAAAACAAATGTTCCCGTACGCTTTTGTACCTTTCAATATTCGACATTTGAACTTTAACTTCGACATTACAACTAACTCCAAAAAACTGAAATGGCAATGCCCTAAATGACGTATCATAAACTGTATGTACTGTGTTTATGTAATAAATTATTGAAATGAATTAAGAGGGTCCTTATTTTTGCGTAGGTAGGAAATGTCCAAAAGTGCAACCTAGGAGCAAAAATAAAATCAACGCAATAATCACTAAATTATACTGATATAATTAGTTTCTGAAAAAATAATGATCTTGATCATTATCGTCCAATAATATCATGAGAAATGGATTCTATATCCAAGATAATAGTGAGATTCACCATATTCCGTTCAATGCATGATTTGATTGCAATAAAATCGATAAATCTGGTAATATTTTTCATTCAAGAATGATGCGTTTCTATATTTTCCTCATCTCAATTAAGATATAGTTCTGAGAATGAAACATAATTATCGTTTGGGATGTACGTTTAACAGATAATTAAAGTATTTACAGCATTGCTCTGCGGTCCGCGTTCCTTGGAGACTTATCTTTGTGACATTAACTTTGGGGACACACTCTTCACTAGTTTGAACAACATTTCGATTATGAAATCGTCATCTCTCAATTTCGTACCGCTTATGAAAATGGAAGCTGCCAATGTATATTTATGGCAATGTTTTAGTATGATATATAAAGTCCTAATACATTATTCAAAGAAGTTTTTTTTTCCCACGGATTATTTTTCTAATATTATTTTTTGATTACTAATGACTTATACATTCATCCCTCAAGAGGAAGTTCACTAATTTAATAGGACCTTATATTTATGGCACATGTGTCAAATGAAAAATTCAAGCCATTAATTGGACTGACCAGTGCCCCGCGTAAGGTCTAAATATTATAGAATTTCAGATTTTGAGTCAAATTCAAAAAGATTTGTTTGTAGCTTGTGCAGTTACCTTTATAATTCTGTTCGTTTCCATAGCAAAGGCGGTACGATGATGTTAGAATAATGAGTCACCATCATCATCAACGAGTAAGATAAGATTGAAACTATAGTACTGAAATCATTGACAGTGACCAATTTATTTCTGCGATTTTTGACTAATATTTATATTGCAGCATCTATGTTAAAACATGACGCATTTGTAGTGACCTGAATCTGCATAAGTCCAATGTACATCATTATATTCAGGATTTCCTAATGATTTACCTCCTTTGAATCTGGTCTGAATTGTATTCCAACAAGTTGTCTGTGTCATCATTGCTCACTGTTTCTCAGCACCGTGTTATCTGCTTGTTATTTGTGTCACGTCGCTCGCATTTATTGGAGTAAACGAGAATTATAAAGCAGCTGTCTGTGTAAGTGTCAACGATGTTGCGGCACTGCCTCCTTCTAATTGGTAAGTTTATTATTATTTAATGAATTGTTTTGCTTATTGAATGATACAATTGAGTATTATTTCAATTAATTTACCGAATATTGTTATGTCTGCGTATTTCGGAGAATAACTATTTATTTCTTCTTTATCTTAACGTAAGTGTAACTGCGCTGTAACTTTCTTTATGACTTAACTTCATAATTCGAAATGGTTGAACTTTAAATTGTTTGACTTTTTTAGTGCTTTTTATCCCAAGAGGACGGATGGCTAAAACTTGTTTTACTATCTTTGAAACTTATTTATTATAGCCATTTTTTTTAAACTTGCAAGAACTTTTATTTAATCTAATTGTTTTATAGCAGACGGCCTGTCTGCTGGTAAGCGGTTACCGTTGTGTATAGACGCTTGCAGACCATTGGACACTTGGATATCAATCGCGCATTGTTGACCCTGCAATAATCTCTTCACACCTTTCCTGATGCCCTTCATGCTGCCTGGTTGTCCACTGCCTGTTTGTCCGATCCTAAAGGGCTATCCGTTTCTAATAAAAACGTTCAAAAATTCCAGCTCTGACCCTGATACCGCTAGTAAGCGGCACAGGGTCATGCCCACCAACCCTGCCGGTAGACCAGTGCGAGGCTCACTGCGGTCCGAGCGACCCCTGCAACGGCACCCAGCTGTGCTGCCCCACTGTGTGCGGGGGCGCCATGTGTGTGGATGCTATGACGCAGAGGCACTTCGTTACACTAGGTTGGTACAATTTTAAGGCGATGATAGAGAGACGAAGGACCCGGGCTCGAATTCTATGTTGCCAATAATTGGCGAGTTCTGGCACCTGACGCAATGTGTTCAGTTTAGGCCTCACTTTACCTCTGTTTCGAAATACACTTAAACTGAGAAGACTCCGGCAAGAAACTTAGTATAAAAATTAAGCGTCACGTTTTGGTACATTCGTAGTTAAACACATGAATTCATAGTTTAACGTAGCGAAACGATCCGAGGTTTGTGTATGGAGGTGTTAATGACAGATAGGACCTCTTATGCTACTTACTACTTTATGGCTTGGCAGTTACTGAATCATTAATAATTTCCCTATTATGCTATGCCTGTTGTAATGTAATAATACCGTTTTAGTGCAAAATAAAGTAATATTTCACTGATTACCACAATACTTGATGCAGCGCTCGCTTTTGCAGGACACACCTTATGTAGTAAATCTAAGTTCTTTTCAGTACGAGCCACATTCTGAACCATGCACTAGAACGACTTTTTAAAAACATTACATTAAATTTCAGTGAAAAAAGGCCGGTGCCCCGAGTATCCCCGCGGCCCATGGATATGCACGCACACTTGCACCAGCGACTCAGACTGTCCACGCGCTCTCAAGTGCTGCGCCAACCGCTGCGGTGCGCTCACCTGTCAGAAACCAGACGCTGACGATGTCGTCACTATGCCAACCGCTTAAATTATATACCTAATTAAAAACGTAATTTTCCAAGGATATTATGATTTATTAGAGCTGCATGAAGATGATGATGTATGGAGTGGATGGATATACGGGAAGAGGAAGACCGAAAAAGATGGATTGTGTGAATGTTGACATGGGTAAGAAAGGAGTGGATGCTGGTATAACGGATAGAAGAGACGAATGGAAGAAGCATACATATTGCGCCGACCACAATTGATTGGGAACAGGGCAGGCAGATGATGATGATGAAGATGACGCAGTGCTGGGAGGTTACGGATATTTTCTTCTTAAAAAAGGGCTTGCGTTTGGCCACTGACCCGTCCATACAGGACGATGATGAAGCATTAGATGGAGCACGCTTACCCAGAAAAAATCTATTTACTTTGGCCCTGAAAGTCACTAGATTGTAAGAGTCAGGAAACACAGACGCCGAAAGCAAGTTCCACTCCCTTGCTGTCCGCATTATAAATGAGGATGCAAAACGCTGTGTCCTTATTTCTGGGTGAAAATTTTCCCCGGCGTCTCGTGGTTTTGTGTAATGGATGGTGGAATAGGGTTGAACAATTCTTACGCATACTCTGCAAAATATATCCTGTAAAAAACCGAAAGGTCCAGCGGTGTACTTTCAAAAAACTGTGGGGCCGAAGATATTTAGCTTGTATTTCGAGAAAAATTTTCGTAGTGTCTACTTGTGATTTTGATTAACCTAAATATGTTCCAAATGCTCTTGATGAATCAGGTCAGACTTTTATCCGAAGAGAAAAATGTGTACGTAGGCAGTGTAGCGGCGTAGCCCGTAGCCCGTAGCTAAGCTACGTAATCTTTTCTCGCAATCCACAATCTATTATCTACATTTCCAATTTTACCTTAATACCTTGTTTTGAAATATGAAAATTACTTACTCAAACAAGAGGAAAACAAACGGGACTAAAGTTGGAAATTACTATTTAATTTTTAGTAATTTTTTCTGAATTGTAATCTGGAAAGAGATTAAGCTTATGAATAAGTATAAAAGTAGGTGACTACAATATTGGTCGATTTTTTTTTTAATTAAATGGGCTTGCTTTTGGCCCCTTATTAGGGGCGATGACGAAGCCTAAGATGAAACACGCTTACCCAGAAGAAACCTATTCACTCTAGCCTTAAAAGTACCTAGATTGTAAGCGTCAAGAAACACAGACGCCGGAAGCAATTGAGGTTTTCGGCCATCTACTTATAAAAGAAGTATAAGCAGGAATTTCTTAACGAATTATAAATTATTTAAAACAGTTCTATGAGTGTTAAATTACCATTTTAGTATACATATCACAGTAATTCATGCGTGCAAATGTTTGTGTACTAAGTGCTGCTGGATTTGTGTACTTATAATCCAAATACTGCTCGGCTCAATAGAAGTGTTATAAAAGTTGTTTCGAGTGATATAAACACCACTTCTACTTGCTACTACTAATGCAGTGCTAACTCATAAAGTGATAACTCGTCATAAGTGCATCATAATTTGTATTAAATAAGTGAAACTAACCGATATAGTGCACAAAACTGCGTAAGAAGATTGTTATTTTCTAATACCTCCACATACATTTTATGAAGAAACAGTACTGCTACGTATGATTAAAAATTTCGACAATTCTGTTAACGCATTGGGTGGCGCAGCGTATACGGCTACGCCTCCGAAGTGAATAGGCCTGGGTTCGAATCTACGTCGAACACCTACACTTTTTAAAATTTGCGAGTTGTTTGTTTGGTTTTCTAATTTGGTTGGTTGAGTTCTAGTAAACATTCTTGTGATTTGTAGGTGAAATAGCCACAAATTATAATGAATTGCAAACTATGTAGTAAGGAAGTGGATCTCAACAAATATCTACAATGTCGCCACTGTAAACTCAAATACCACTACAAATGCCTAAACCTCAAACCTGCGCAATTTGCAACGCTCACCAAGGAATATCGCGAATCATGGACATGCCCGGTGTGCGCTAATGTCACTCGTCGCTGCAAAACACCACCTTCTCAATCAACTCAAGTCTCAGTACTTGATGTTAGCATGGACATGTCGTGTGATAATCATGTCCAAAATGCCCGGGATGTACACCTGGTTGGTTCCATCGCATCTCAACCTGTTACAATGGAAAGTATTAGCCACTTGCTTGATACCAAACTGAATCACTCGTTGTCCGCATTCATGGTTAACTTCCGTGCTGTCCTTAGACAAGACATTAAGGAAATTGTACTGTCTGAAATTAGCCCTATAATTGATAAACTCAAGGATGAATTTACTACAACCACTGACTTTATTTGCGCCGAGCAGAATGAGTTAAAGATGGAAATTGATAACAGGAACCAAATGATTAAATACCTTGAAACTGAAAATACTCGTTTGCAGAATTCAATGCAAAACTTAAATCAAAAGATTGCATCAATTGAAAATATATCTCGTGCTTCCAATATTGAAGTGCAGGCCCTTCCTGAGTCTAAAACTGAAAATGTTGATCTTTTATTCAAGAAACTATGCGAAATAATAAATGTCCCAATAGATGACTCTTCGATTCGCGGTTGTCGGCGTGTAGCAAAGATGAATCAAAACTCAAATCGTCCACGTAATGTCCTTGTTAGTCTTGCGTCCTCTCGTCAGCGAGATGTGGTAATCTCTGCAGTTCATCGCTACAACAAAGCTCATAGGGCCGAACCCCTAAACTCTTCTCATCTTGGAATACCAGGGGATGCATGCAGAATTTACGTAGCAGAACACCTATCACCAGATATGAAATCACTGTATGCTGAAACACGTAAAATTGCCAAAGAACACAATTTCAAGTATGTGTGGGTTAGATTTGGCAGAATTTACGTCCGTCGTGATGATTCTTCAAATGCTATCGCCATCCGTGACAATATTTCTTTAATAAAATTAACAAATGCCTAGTTCTCATTTGCTCTTTCATAGTCTTCTTCTCAAGTTTTTGTTTGGTTCATTTTATTTTGTATCTTTTTGTAACTTAAAATGCTTTTTATGGATATTTACTACCAAAATGTTAACAGAATTAGGTCTAAAATTAATGATATCTTTTTGAATATTTTAAATACTGATCATGATGTGATTTGCTTAACGGAAACTAATTTTAATAGCTCTGTATTTGACAGTGAATTGTTCGATTCCAGATACAATGTTTTTCGTAGAGATCGACATACTACTTGTATAAGTAAAAGAAATGGCGGAGGTGTAATTGTAGGAATTAAAAAAAAATTCAATGTAGTGCGCCTGTCATCATGGGAAAGCAAAGTGGAGGATTTATGGCTAAGAATCTTACCCGACTCTAATTCAAAGAAAGCTATTAACTTATGTGTATGTTATCTACCACCGGATCTTTCTTTAGAGCTTCTGGAAAATTTCTACAGCTGCTTACATAATGTTATCTTGGGGGCTGACGATGCTGATGAGTTTATTTGTATAGGTGATTTTAATTGTCCTAATATAACGTGGTCCACGCTAAATAACTCTCCTAAAATGTCTCCCGTAAATCCTCATGATACCAAATCCAATTTTCTGGTTGACACCATGGCCCTTTGTAATTTATCGCAATACAACAGCATCCCCAACAGAAACAAACGTCATCTTGACCTTGTCTTATCAACATCGGAGTGTACGGTTACTGAAGCTCACCCCATTAGCTGCGTTGACGATCATCATCCCCCATTTCACATCCACGTTCCATATTACAATAGTCCAATGCTTTTGAAACGTAAGGTTATTGAGCGACCCAATTTCTATAAATGTGATTACTTTCAGGTTAAATATGAAATTGAGCAAATAGACTGGCATTCTGTTCTTTCCTCTAATGATGTAAACGACGATATTGCGTATTTCTACAATGAAATTACTAGAATTATTAACAAATATACGCCACTGAAACATAATGATTCTTCTTCATATCCTATGTGGTACACTCCTGCATTGAAACGCTGTCTTAAGGAGAAACTGAAATATCATAAATTATTTAAAAAATATCAGAATCCGCGAGATTATGACACATTTTCAATGTTGAGAGCTCGATGCAAGAGGCTTACCTGTGAATGCTACAGCAATCACGTAGAATCTGTTGAGGACTCTTTAGGTAGCAATATTAAATCATTCTGGAGGTTCGCCAACAGTAAAAAAAGTTCTTCTAATGACTTTCCAGTGACAATGAAATACGGTGAGCTTAGTGCTTCGGATCATGTTGGTGTATGCGAATTATTTTCTAAATATTTTAGTTCTGTTTTTACCAATGAGAGGGTCGATACTTCCTACACCTCAGACGATAAGCGTATTTACTCAAACAGTTCTCTTGATCATGTGTATGTTTCCCAATTAGACATCTTGGCTAAAATCAGAGGATTGGACAATAATAAAGGCTCGGGTCCAGACGGTATCCCTCCAATGTTTATCAAGATTTGTGCAGCACAAATTTCTAAGCCTCTGTTTATATTATTCAACAAATCTTTAAACTTAGGAACATTTCCCTCTCAATGGAAAACGGCACACATTATTCCAATCTTTAAGAATGGTGATAAATCTCTTTGCGAGAATTATCGCCCAATTAGCTTGTTGTCGTGTTGTGCGAAGCTTTTCGAATCATTGGTTTATGATGTAATTTACGCTCACGTTAAACCATTTTTGTCTTCTAACCAACATGGCTTTGTAAAAGGTAAGTCCACTACAAGTAACCTACTGGAGTATAAAAACTATCTTTGTAATACTTTTGCAAAACGTGGACAAGTAGATTCAATATATACTGATTTCTCCAAAGCATTCGATAGGGTAAATCATCATATTCTATGCCGTAAACTTGAATCCTTTGGAATACATGGTAACCTTCTTCGTTGGGTGGAATCATATCTAAGTAACAGAAATCAGCTTATTACTTTAAAGGGATGCATTTCGACGCCTGTTACTGTCACTTCCGGTGTTCCCCAGGGGTCCCATCTGGGACCACTTTTCTTTGTGTTATTTATTCATGACCTCGTAGACCGCATTTCATGTTCCTGTCTTTTATACGCTGATGACTTGAAAATTTTTACATCGATATCCAGCATAGATGATGCAGTTGGGCTTCAACGTGATCTTGATACTGTATCTGAGTGGTGTTCCGCAAATTGTATGCTTCTGAATGTGAGTAAGTGCTTTGTTATATCTTTTACTTTAAAAATAAATAAAATTGAATTTGATTATTCCCTAAATAGTCACAATTTGGCTCGTAAATCAGTTGTAAAGGATCTAGGAATATTTTTTGATGAAAAATTAACGTTTAGAGCTCATTACGATTACATTGTCAAAAGGAGCTCTCAATTGTTAGGATTTATTTACCGCACTACTAAGCATTTCAAAAAACCTTCAAGTTTTCTTGTATTGTATAATGGACTTGTTAGAAGCATACTTGAATATAACTCAGTTATCTGGTCACCATACTATGCTATCCACGTTGACCGAATCGAGCGGGTTCAAAAGCGTTGCCTAAGATTAGCTTCTTATAAATCGAGCTTAAATCGGTCCCTTCGTTCATACGCGGACAGATTAATCTATTTTAATATGGTCTCGCTTGATAATCGTCGTAAGTGCAGTGAATTATTTATACTTTTCAAAATTATTAATAACTTAATCGATTCTCCCAACTTGGTATCATTCCTTAATTTCAATACTAATTTTCGTTTCCGTAATCCTAAAACTTTCATGCTTCGGGTATATTTAAATAACACATCCTTTTACAATCCTATTACTAGAATGTGTCGCCTTTACAATGAGCTCATCATTAACAATGCCGCTATTGATTTATTTGATAATCGCCCTCGTCGCTTCATGCAGCAAATAAGTAATGTTTTTAAATAAAATCTACTTAGAATAATCTGTCACATATAATAAATAAATGTATATGTTTGTTATAATGTATACAGATATATATCTATATATGTATATTTATAATAAATATATTTCTTGTCTATATTTTGTCTTTATGTTTATTTAATTGCTTATCTTTTTGTTAATTTTTTCTCTGTCTTTCAATCTTTTTGTGTGTACATGTTTAGAGTTACAACCTGTCCTTGTGTTTATGTAATTTATATGTTTTAATAATTGAATGTCTGTAACTTGTTTTGTATACGTATGTAATAAATAAATAAATAAATAAAATAAATAAATAAAACTATGACTTAGGTGTAATTTCATTCATTAGCAAATGTCTTGTGATAACCAAATGGGTCGTTATGCTCACTAGCAGATTTCTAGATGTCTAAATTAAAGCTACGCGAAACCGTATGTTTCTCAAGATACATGAGAATTTTGTTAAGAACTTCAAAACCATTTTTATCGACTTAGATTACGATTAAAAATAGTATAACTAAGTCGTTTTGTAAAAACTAGACTAGAAGAAAATTGTGGTGGATTTCTTTATTGAGCAGAGTTTTCTATTTATTTTGTTTATCTTTTACATATATCCTATAGTTTACTGTAACAGGCGTTTTGGCAAAAAGACAAGCTAGCAATTTTAACAGTTCTTATCAATGTCGGATTTAAAATCTTAATATATAAAATGATAAACTGATTGTTGATATATCAGCCCACAGCCCAAACCGCTGGACCTAGAGATTTGAAATTTTGCACAAAGATACCTTATATAGTGGAGGCATCCACTAAGGAAGGATTTTTGGAAATTCCATCCCTAAGAGGGTAAAATAGGGGATGACAGTTTGTATGCAAGTCCGTCAGTTTTGAAGTTAGGATCTTCAAATTTTGTGTTTAGGCTGACGATTGAAAATTAATGTGTAGTTATCTCAGGGTTTGTGATAATACCACCACCGAAGGGAGGAAAAGGGGGATGAAGTTGGGTATGCAAGTCCTTCAATTTCAAAGTAAACTTCACTAAATGTATTATTATACGGTGTAGGCATCCACTAAGGAAGGATTTTTGGAAATTCCACCCCTAAGGGGGTAAAATAAGGGATGAAAGTTTGTATGCAAGTTCGTCAGTTTTGAAGTTAGGATCTTCAAATTTTGTGTTTAGACTGACCATTGAAAATTAATATATAGTTATCTCAGCGTTTGTGATAATTCCACCACCGAAGGGAGGAAAAGGAGTATTTAGGCTGACGATTGAAAATAAATTTATACATGTTTCAGCTTTTTTGACAATTCCATCCCCGACAGGGTGAAAAGGTATGGGATGTATGTAAGTCGTTCAGTTTCAAAGTAAACGTCAATTAATATATTATTACACAGTGTAGGCAACCACTAAGGAAGGATTTTTGGATATTCCATCCTTAAGGGGGTAAAATAGGGGATGCAAGTTTATATGAAAGTCCATCAGTTTCGAAGTTAGGACCTTAAAATTTTGTGTTTAGGCTGATGATTGAAATTTAATTTATATGTGCCTCAACGTTTTTGATAATTCCGATGCCGAAAGGGTAAAAAGGGGGATGAATTTGTGTATGGAAGTACACTCAATTTATTATTTAAGCTTATGGTTATAAACTAACGCAACTAATATCGGTGTTGTTGGAATTTGAACCCTTAAGGAGTGAAAAGGGGGATTAAATTTAGTATATGAAGTTCTTTATTTTTGGAGTGAAAATTTCAAATTTTATTATTTTGGCTTATGGTATTGGCGTATTGAAATAGCATAGGATGCAATGACTCACCTAAACAACATCAGGAAAAAGAGAGGAATTGGTATTAAAACAAAGATCCGATTAATACGAGTATTGGTATTCCTCATTTTCATGTATGGAGTGGAAGCGTGGACTATAGGTACTGGAGAAAGAAAAAGGATTGATGCATTCGAGATGTGGTGCTGGAGACGGATGTTGAAAATACCTTGGACCGCTAAACGCAACAATGCATCAATCCTAACTGTAAATTAAAACTCGATTGTCCACCATATGCCACCAACGTATTCTTTCGTATTTCGGCCACATGGTGCGCAAAGGCGATGAAAGTTTGGAAAAACTGATCATAGTTGGGAACACGGAAGGAAAACGACTACGTGGTCCTTCACCAACTAGATGGTCCGATCAAGTAAAAGACTCATCGTCTTCCAAGTTTTACACCGTCGTAAGGGTTGGACAGAAACCGGTGGAGGCAGATCATCCGCTTTAGAAGCAAACCCGATGCTGTCCACGATCCTCAGACATGAGGGAAAGACTATAGAGAGAAAGAGAGATAAGGCCTCCAAAACTGTGCTGTGGAACTAGACTACAAGTAACAGCTCTCCGCCGCAATGTTATTGAGGCCAAAATATTTACTGGTTCTGTCAGACGAGAAACAGTCTTCTTGCCGCGTATACCATTGATCCCAAATCACCTTCCGTTTGAATTTAAAAATCAAAATCAAAATCAAAAAGTCATTTATTCAGTTTAGGCCCTAGTAAGGCACTTATGAACGTTATGTACATACAGTTGAATTTACCACCGGTTCGGAATACACTTAAACTGAGAAGACTCCGGCAAGAAACTAATAACTAAAAGATAATAATTATGGTTTGTTTCGCGATGGCTATTAATAAATTACAGGGAAAAACTCTGAAATTTACTAGAGTTGATTTGCGGCAGGACTGGTTCAGTTTTATGTGGCATCCTCGCATGTGAGTTCTCAATCTAGCTGACATTTTATCAATATCACACGTAGTGGCGGACAATAGCCATGAACAAAGCTCTATATTGTTACAATGATTCATATCTTGATAAAAGAAATAATCTTCGCGGACGAAGTCGCGGGCTATAAAGCTAGTTGTATTATAAAGTTAACAATTCACTACTTTACATAGATTTAGTTGTTAGCCAAAGAGTATTCTGTAAGGTGGAGGTACTTCCCCACTCGAGCTGCTCTTTGAGAGAAAAACTACTATGCTATTTTTTTTTTTGATAATTTATAATATACATTGAATTTTACTGACAATGAGACGTCGTTTACGTTGTTTTTTTCTCAATATTAATCTGTTCAATTACATTATACTTACCTTTGCCAGTTTCCTGGCAAAAACCGTTTAGCAATAACTTTCCAAATAATGCTTGTTCGACCACACTCCGGAAAGTTATGGCTATTAAAAACCTTCGATTAAGGCGCCGATCCCACAGCGAGCGGTTCTGCGTTCCACGTTCACTGCAATCTACGCACACAGGGACCGCAGCGGTCAAGGAATTTATAACTCTGACCGCAGAACTGTCGACGAAGCCCTTCATCTAACTACCACTTGTACAGTTCTCAAATTAATAAAAGTATTTTTAAGACGATGCTAGCTCAGTGGTCTTCGAATGACGTGGCGAAGGTTGGGAGTTCGAATCCTACAAATAACTTGAGCTTTCGATGAAAATCGTGAGGAAACCATAGCACCAGTTCTTTGTAGTACACGCCTGTTTCCAATCCTCTGGTTGAAAATCTGTCGCCGTTCGAGTTCGAGTCAGTTCCTTCTAGGCAACATCATCACCTGCCATATTGAAACAGTTTTTTTATACGATGAGGTCGGTAAATAAGCATATAGCCCTGATGGTAAACGGTTGATGTAGCCATATGAACACACGGTGCATCACTCAAGCGTTACCGACCCTTTCGCCTTCCCCAATGAGCTCTACCAACCTTACTCACGCACAGGAACACAACATAAAGTTATTTGGCTGCGGTATTCTGTAAGGTGGAGGTACTTTCCCAGTCGAGTTGCTCTTTGAGCGAATAAACGCTATGCTCTCTATTAAAACACCGTTAATTGTCAAACATAAGCCTACAACCTGACACTGACCCGGTGGCCAAAAGAGGAACTAACTATGCCTGTTTGAAATGTCCATGGAATGTCTGCCGTTCGCCATTGGTTGCTTGCTCCACCAAATGCGGTTACAGCGCCTCTCTCACCGGGCCAGATAAGTTTGTGGGACTATAAAAAAGTTTAACAGCAAGTGTGTGTCTGAAGGGAAATAAGGGCCCTGTAGGTACCTAAACTATGAGTATTCATTAACACTGAGGCAGGTAATAAAAAAGAATTTAATTAAGTAAGAAGGTTGGTACTATAAATTTCACAAACGGAAAATAAATATATTTTGAAGCAAGTTTTGACTTTGAAGTCGATTTATAAATGCTTTATACGTTTACTATTGGTTTGTTTTAGTAATAATGAAAAAATAAAAGTAAATGTAAATTATCAAGGTAAAAAAAATATGATACAGTTTTACCCAACTGATATGGCGCGTCGTGAATCTTCGTTCGCACAGAAAAGAAAGTATGGCCCCGAAGATTAACGAAAGAATGCTTAAAATTAACCTTAGATCACTACTATAAGGTTCATAATACACTGCAGCTGCTAGTTCCGTCTCACTCGCAAGTCACGCCCCTCCGCACGGCGCGCGCTAACATGGCGGCAGCTGCCGACCAATGGCGTTTCCCGCGCTTTGAAAATGTATCGCTTCTGCACACCTGCGCAGAAGATCGGTAAGCCAATATTAATTGGGTACTACTGTACCTAATTTATAAACTAAAATTGAATATAGAATCTCATCCAAAGAGAAAACGCAGACTTTTTGGCGGGAACTTGCAGAGTGACGTTGCGTTTTCATTTTTATTTTCATAAATTCGTGTATTTTGAGTTTTATTGCATATTATCGGTGGTATTTTATCCAATAAAGATCAATCCATGTGCACCAGTGAAGTGAAATGGAATGAATTTATGTGTATCGTGACTTTTCAAGTTGTCTCAAAAAGTCCGTGAAGAGTTTTAGTACATACATGACCACCATTGTAGTAAAACATGACTTTTATGGACGGTGACTGACTGAGGACTATGTGAAAGTGATTTATTGTGACTAGAACTTATAAATCCATCCTCACACATTGAAACCAGAAGTGTTTCGTACTGTGCGGGCTCAACGGAGCTTCCTTCCTTCCGCGGACGCTCAGACTGTGGAATGAGCTCCCTGCCGTGGTTTTCCCAATGGAGTACAGCATGGGGTTCTTCAAAAAGGGTGTGAAGAGATTTCTGCAGGGTCAGCAACACGCGAGTGATACCCCTGATGTTGCATGTGTCCATAGGCTACGGTAACCGCTTACCATCAGGCGGGCCGCATGCTTGTTTGCCACCTTAGTGGTATAGAAATATATATATATATATCAGCGTTGCCAGATTTTTTTTCGGGCAAATCGGGATTTTATAACATCTTGAGTAAAAAAAGCGGGATTCTATCGCCGAAAGCGGGACATACTAAAAATAACCGGCCAAGTGCGAGTCGGACTCGCACACCGAGGGTTCCGTAGAAACTTGTAGTTATGTAAATAGTTCATTCATCACGGGAGTCTCGAAGATTTTTCCCATTTTTTTCGATTATATTGTATCTAATAAGTATTTTTTTTGCGATGTAACTACAAAACGCTTTTCGGACTTCTTCCTTTACTTGTGCTACATGGAATTGTTTCTTGCAAAATTGTATGATTCTATGTGATTCTAGATCAACGGGAAGCTAGATTCCCTTGCGAGCGTCATAATATATGGCATAAGTATACGGCCGTATCCATTGAATTATTACACATAGAAACAAAGTACACGCACGAAACACATTCCATTCAATTGGAGCCATAATGGCTCCAAATGACCGCCGCGCTGTCAGTGTACTGACTGGCGTTTTAGTGAGTGGAGCTCTCAGAAAAATAATAAATATGACGGTTTGTGCAGTAAAATTGTGTCATAATTCATCAGGGAAGAAAGATTAGAATTCTGTTGTAATATTCCACAGATAAGCCACTAATTTTATTGCGTAATTCATCTAAAATAACAAAATTCAAAAATAAAAATACTTCACTCAGATTTCGAGCAAAGTGTTGCCAGCTGTTTGTGTGCGAATTTGTGTTGTTTTACGTAATTGATACTGATTTTGTTAGAGTAGGAAGTAGCGTAAGTAATTGAGTCCGATAAGTTGTTTCTTTTACTTATAACTATTATAACTGACTAGCTGTCCCCCGCGGTTTCACCCGCGTTCTTGGGATAAGTAGCCTATAATACTCGGGATAATGTAGCTGCATATTAGTGAAATAATTTCGAATCAGACTGGTAGTTTTACACAGTAGTAGTTTTACAGGTAGTTTTTTTTTTTACAGAGATTGACCCGTTTAAACAAACAAACAAAAAACTCTTCCGGTTTCTTGTATTATAAATATTAATATTATATTGGTATAGATTCAGTTAGATATTATAAGAATGTATAGCTATTCGTCTTTTATACGATAATGATAATTAAATACCTACATACTTCTTAATCTTCTTTTTCTATACAACCTATCATATATGAAACCTATCATTACCAACAATACCTACTACAAATTGTACGATCGTTCATAGCTTTGCACATTGTCTTGGTTTACTATGTTAAAATACCCGACATAAGTACTATGAAACATAACCATTAAACTAGTAATAAATAAATAACAGGCCTGTGTCTATGATAAATTATCTAAGACGCAGAACATTTTAAACTATTTAATTAATTGTATGAATACTTACTTCCAATTTCATTCACTGGTATCGGAAGGTTAATTTTACCGAAAAATTTCGTTTAGCTTGCAACATTACTCGTGCGCTTGTGTGCGTGTCGGCGAGTGTAATTATATGGTACTCACGCACACATTGGTTGTCAAGTGGCCTACGAGTCGCGAGGATTTTTGTTCGATACTTCGCTTCTAAGCGTAATAATTCAATGGCCGTATCGTTGGATTGCGTTGACTTTGATGTTTGTTACTGTGACTTTGGCGCGGTATAAGACGCGTCACGGGAGAGCTGGTGCCATTTCTGTGCAGAGGCACAGTTTTACCATTAGGCATATGGTAATACTGTGGCAGTGGTGTCTTTATAATTTCCCACTTCTACGTCCAACGATTATTTCACCGTCGAGTAATCCTCGAAAAGCGGGACTGGGCCTGTCCCGCGCGGGACATTTAATTTTGGCCAAAAAATCGGGACGTCACGCCAAAATCGGGACGTCTGGCAACGCTGATATATATATACACACCGGCACAATTAGCGGAACACAAAAAAAGCAGGATTTTAAAATCTTTTACTTGAGGAACTGGCCAGTTATGATATTTTTTTTAATTTATTGTCAAATTTGAAAATAGAAAATTAGATGACATACACTTTTTTCATTCATTTGTTTTATTTTCCCGAACAATACGTTTTGTCAACTTGTTCGAGTAATAACTACGTAATTGTAATTTTTTTGAAAAATTGCACTTAATTGTTTTTTATAAATTTGTTATTCTATAGGCAATTTTGTTTATTAAAAGCTCTTTATTATGCCTGACTTAACATCACTGGAAATCATTAGGGCTGATGAAATGAGAAGAAATGGCCATACCTACAGATCGGTTGCCTCAAGGCTTCGTCGACCAGTATCAACGATTCATCGCAGCATCCAGCGGTACAGATCGTCTAATTCTCTTGTGAGGAGGAGGGGTCAAGGTAGAAAAAGATGTACATCGAGGCGAGATGACAGTTTTTTACAACTTGGAGTTCGTAGGAATACGCGATTAACGGCTGTACAAGCTCGAAATGAACTGGAAGACGTTCGAGGAGTACGAGTAAGTGAGCGTACAGTTCGCAGGAGATTTGAAGAAGTTGGTTTAGGGACGTATATACCTGCCAAAGGCCCAAAACTTGAGAGACGTCACCGCGTAAACCGATTAAGCTATGCGCGAGAACATCGTCATTGGGATTTGAACGAATGGCAGCAGGTTCTCTTTACTGATGAGTGCAGAGTTCTTTTAAAACAGATCGATGGGAGACAGCGAATATGGAGACGCAAAGGAGAACGCCACATACAGCCTAATTTTGAACACACAGTGGCTTATGGTGGCGGCTCGATTATGGTTTGGGGAGGGATATGTTTGGGAGCTCGCACGGAGTTAGTGATAGTCACAGGAGGGACCATGTCAGCAGATCGATACATCAGAGACATTTTAGAAGAACATGTTGTACCATTTGCCCCATTTATTGGTGACGACTTTATTCTAATGCAAGATAATGCTCGTGCTCATAGTGCACAATCGGTACAGGCATATCTGAGCCACGTAGGTATACCGGTGATGCAGTGGCCAGCAAATTCCCCCGATATGAATCCGATAGAGCATGTCTGGGACTTGCTAAAAAGAAGGGTTAAATCCAGAATGCCACCCCTCAACAATCTGAATGAACTTGGAAACGCATTACTTGAGGAGTGGGAGCGGTTGCCTCAAGAAATCATCGATAACATAATCTGTAGCATGCCCAGACGAATGGAAACCGTAATTAGAGCAAGAGGGGGAAACACTCCTTATTAATTTTGCTTTAATTTTATTGTTAAATCATTTAATGCTTACTTTTTTTATTTTTTGTGATGGTTCATAATCCATCTAAAAATTTTCAATAAAAAATAACGAAGACTTTTCAAAGTCGTTGTTAAAAGATGTTAATCAATTTGTTATTTTGTGTCTAATTACATTTTCGTCAAATATTATGCGTTATTATCTCATAGTCTCACTTTTTTTTCTGTTCCGCTAATTGTGCCGGTGTGTATATAACTGTAAATTTGCAATACACAAGCAGTGTGACGACATTGATAAAAAAAAGAGAAAACGCTACCAGCCTTCTGGGAACTTTGGCGAAAACAAGTGAAAGTTATGACATTGTCAAAAAAGTTGCTCCTTTAATCAAAAAATGTTTTTAATCATGCTTCTTAATTTTTTAAAGGCCTCTTTTTAACAATTAATTAACTTTATTAAGAAATAATTAAGTCAGCTTCTTGTAAGCTTCACAGTAGGTACATAGTACTTTGTATACATAGTCTTCGAAGTACAGTTCGCAATTTCCTCAAATATTTTTCATAACAGGAAAATTTCTATTTCACATCTCAAAAGATTGAGGATTTTGTAATTATATTAAAATTTAATTTGACGTGTTCGAGGTGTTTATAAGTTTTGTTTGTAACTTTTCAAATTTTTTTTTACTTCAGAATGAACAAGTAAAAAAATAGTAAAAATCAATCCTTCCGAGACATTTTGCTTAGAAACTAATTAAAGCTTGTACTGTGAAAACCAGATAACTGATACTACGAGTACATTACACTACTGGTGTAAATATTACACCCAGACTCAGAACAAACAGTCATGTTCATCACCTGTAAGCGTAACTGCCACTAAACGGCGCGGCGGCGTGTCAAAATGTTAATTCTACAATTTTCTTAAATTACTGTCCCAATTTACCTCTTCAGTGGAATCCTTATGCTAAAATTGGGGAATATTTCCTCCACACAAATCTCCAGGTACACCGATTTAGGCTAACCGTTTCTCTCAATCAGGTATATCAGAGATTTATTATGAAGATCAATCAGTATTATAAACCTCCAATTTACAATATTTGATAAACCACCACACATAATAACCCCGCACAATACTAAAATTCTAATCCCCATGATTTGGCATTTTCAAATAAAAATCGGCCAAGTGCGAGTCGGATTCGCGCACCGAGGCTTCCGTACAAAACTGTAAGTATATAAGTAAAATTTTAAAATTATTTTTATTATATGATGTAACTAAAAATGTATGCTTTTCGCAATTTTTCCTTTATCTGTGCTATAAGACGTTGCTTCGTACCAAATTTCAAGATTCTGAGTTCACAGGAAGTACCCTGTAGGTTTTGATTCCCTTGCGAGTGTCAAAAATTTGCAGGATAGACGGCTATATCTTTTGATTGCGTTGGCTTAGAAGTTTGATTTTTTCACAGCTTCAAGGGACAGTAGACATGAGTATTTGATATGAATTTCAGCTTGATACCTCCACGCATTACTGAGAAAAAAGGTCTTGACAGACAGACAGCCGGACAACAAAGTGATCATATAAGGGTTTAATTTTTTCCTTGTGAGGTACTGAACCCTAAAAATGAATGAAGTCGTAAAATACAAATGCGAATATACATCACCCCCAATTTAAAATACGCAATATGATATTTATATTGTATTGGGATTATATAACCACAACGGGGTAGGGGGCGCCGAGGGACGTGTTCCATTAAAAACGGGGAATTACCTATACTTATTTGTAACGAAATGGTATTGCACCTGCGTTTATAATTTGACGTCAATTACAGGAAGATGTGTGACTCAGGGAATATTTTTTATGCGTAGCTTTTGTTTTTTTTTATACTATTAAGGTAGCACCAGGGTTATCACTCGCGCATTGCCGACCCTGCAAAAATATGTTCACACCCTTTTTGAAGAACCCCATGCTGTACTCCTTTGGGAAAACCACGGCGGGGAGCTCATTTCACAGTCTGAGCATCCGCGGTAGGAAGTTCCTTTGAAACTGCACAGTACGAAACCATTTTGTTTCCAATGTGTGAAGATGGACTCCCCGTCGATGGCGAGAGTTTCGATGGTAGAAGGTAGCTGTGGACATACAGTCAAACAATTCTAAGCTGAATTTCATTATAATGTTCTAAACCACGACCTCCACTGAGAGACTCCTCTGTTGGTGACATGGTAGCTACTGGCTACCACAATCGGGACTTGAGAGTCAGTTCTTGTTTCGGCTGTGTGTGCTTACTACCTGAATTTCCTAGGACCATCATCATCAGTTCCCGGCAAAGAGGTACTTCGCCAATTTTAAAGTCTAGCATATGGCGAAAAGTCAGGCAGACAGTCAAAGAAAATTTTAAATTGATTTTGTTATTGGAGAGTTTTCAATATTCGACTCAAAGTCATTGCTAATTGAGACGCAAATTCTAATCTTTACTTCCGATTAAAAGTACAAACTTTGTGATAACTTGCGAATAAATCAACTAAGAAAATCACTAAACTGAAATCAAATGTAGGCAAACCTCTCAGATAGCCAGTAACTCTCGTCTCAGAAGATAAACAAAATCAATAAAATGTTTAGGCTAGTCCCACCAGCCTATCTGCTTACAAATTCTGACAGTTTTAGTGGAAACGGAAGTATCCATTGAGCTATTATTATTACGTATAGAGAAGACGCCACACATCACGACTATTTTCCGTTCAAGTTAGGCCATCCGGCCACACTTCTTGTTGAAGAACCGCCGTGAAAATCACGGTGTTTGCGAGAAAAATACTCCCAAAAGCGTTCTGATAGCGCTACGTGTTTCTACTGTCTGCTTAGACCTTATTATTTAAAAAAATAATATTAACATGTAAAAGTATATTATGTCTGTGGCTTAGACGACTCATTATTGTTTCAGCCGGTTTCAGCGCTATAGAGAATTAAAGTTGACTCTAAAAAAATGAGACATAAACTTTGTCTATGATAGCTTTTCTATACGTAGTAATAATAGCTCAATGGACGTATCGCCTTAAAATTCCCCCGGGGCCCATGCCATAAAGCGTGTACGAATGCTGTAGACATAGCAATTTAGGGATCCGTAACAACTTGATATTTTTATAAAACACTGTAGCCGCGCCCTTCACAGCTAGTATTTTATATATTTTCACACGTTATACAGTCTTCTTATAAACTTCTAAACTTTGGATCGTGGTTAAAAAAATAACAATGACATTTATTGTTATTATAGGACGCGCATCCCTCGCGAGAACGGGTTTGGGAACGATCTATCTAACGCAAAAATATATTTTCAATCGGTTTCGTAGGTCCTGAGATTAGCCCGTTCAAATAAACAAATACTTCAGCTTTTTAAAATTATTATATTTAGATTTACAATTATGCGATTGCTACTCGGAAATGGGAAGCGTCAGTTGCGTTTCTTGCAGTCCATTTGTAATTTATTTATAAAATATAATACGGGCGATTCTGAAATCCACCGAAGGTACGAAGGGCGTGTTTAGAAAGACTACAGTTTAACCGACTTTAAAGAAGGAGGAAGGACTTTTAAACAGCGTAAGATTAGAGTTCCTACGTCGTTAATTAATACTTATTAGTGAAAGCCCACTATGAAGGCGGTAAATCTTTTTTATACGTTATTTTTTGTTTATTCAATGGTGTAGTCAATTTTCTGTGACTATAATGTTTCAGCAACATACAGAACCACTACAAACACTATATATATACTCTAAACAGTTTAAGGATACGCCACCCTCAGAAGGTGAACGTAAATCGGTTCGTTCGCGCGAATAAGATGAAGTGTAGCAATATTTCATGTGGCCACAATTACCCGCCACCTTTCATTGGCCATTCGCCTTTGTTACTGAGTGTTATGTAACGTTTGGAAAGTGTTTGTGAATGTGAAGCACTTATTTAGTTTCTTTAGACGTTTATTTTCAACGATTTTTATTGTGGACCATTCGACCACATGACCGGCGACCATCCGACCACATGACCAGTGTCAGATATAGAAACTAAATTCTGAGGACGAGGAAGACCCCGAATCACATGGATGTCCGTAGTAGATAAGAACCTCAAAGAAGCCCAAGTCACCAAAGAGACGACCCAGGACCGAGCTGCCTGGAGACGCATGATACGGAGGGCCGACCCCAAATAAAATGGGAAAGGGCCAGGCAAAGAAGAAGAAGATTTTTATTGTGGACCATGTGTATAGATGTTAAGGTCCTTGTTACGGCTCCTAGATATTATTATTTTACCGTTGAAATGGTAAACGAGCTGAGTAGCCATATGGAAGCTTGCAACACACGCGGCATCACTCACGCGTTACCGACTCTATCCCCCTGCCTTATGAGCCTCTGGCAACCTTACTCACGCGCAGGAGCACAACATAAAGTTATTTGGCTGCGGTATTCTGTAAGATGGAGGTACTGCCCCAGTCAAGCTGCTCTTTGGGCGAATAAACGCCATGCTCTTCCTTTCTGTAAAACCAAAGTTTCTCTTGGAAATTCCTTCGAGTTAGTATTATAGCAATGAAGACTTTATTTGCATTGCATTGCTCACAAGATCAGACAGGCGTTTCATATTCGATAAGTAATATTTTTTGATAATTATTTATTTGTTAATTTACCGTGTGTGAAGAATGAATAATATTAGGTATTCTACTAATTCATTATTAACCACTGTAAAATAAATAACCCTATTATCCTGATGGATAAGTAAATAAATTAACATGTAAAAGAGAAGTTTATATTCAAAGTTTAACCAAAACGTAAACTTTTGTGTGTAATAAGTTTATCTTGTTTAAGCAATGTTGTTATGTAAGTATGTGATGTAAGTTATAGCAAGGGTGCGGAAGGGGTGGTATTCTTAATAAATTCTTAATTTACTGTGCTGTAGTAGGTATACCATAGTATGACCACAGGGTAGCTCGTAGAAAGTGAGTCAAAACACTTCCTGTCTTCATAATTTTTTTTTCTACCACTAATTCGGTATACAAGCGGCTCGCCAGTTGGCAAGCGGTTACCGTAGCCATATGGATGCTTGCAACACACGAAGCATCGTTCACGCGATACCGACCTTTCCCCCTCCCCTATGAGCTCTGGCGACCTTACACACGCACAGGATCACAACTTTACACAATTTAACATAAAGTTATTTGGCTGCGGTATTCTGAAAGGTGGAGGTACTTCCCCACTCGAGCTGCTCTACCTCTCTGAAAATTCTTTGCCGTCTTGAAAATAAGTACATTTGATAAAAAATATCAGGTAAAGTATAAAGATAATATGGAGGTGCAAGGTGGATGACACCTCCATTTAAAAGGGAAGATCTTCCGCCGGGCTGGGTCATCTTGCCTGGGGACCGCGGTTCAACTGAGATTCTCGAGAAAACTTCGTAAGCGCGATGCAGGATAATTTGTCGCCACGCCATCTATCTTTCCGTGTGTGAACTATCTCAATTTTAATGATGGATGGATTAGGTGGATGATAGATGTATTTTCTTATGTTAACAAAAACTAAACGAATTGGTAAGCCGCCAATTATACATAGATTGCACCTCAGAGTATATATTGCACAAACCAATGCATTCGATAAATTATCAATGTTAACCCACTGAACGTTTCTCTACTCTACATGCATACAGAGCACCTATTAATTAATTTGAGATCCACGTGTGAAGGCGGATCTGGGTCGCACTTGTGATCCGATTAGTTGGGTAAAAATAATAATAGGGGGTAATTGGAAACGGCACTAGCCTATTGAGTCGCGGGTCTAAGACTGCGCAGAGTTAATAGGCATCCAGTGAGTGGGTCTACCTTTAGACGTTTTATTAAGTTACGGAGGTTAGATTTGCTGGAAGTATAGATGTAGAAGTTAAGAGTGTACTGTGTAGTTGGAGGTAATTAAATAACCTTAGGACACAGATCATATAATACTACAGTACTTAGGATTACAATTGTCCAGCGATTGCTATGGAAATACGTACGGACGGACGGAGACACGTATTTTAAACTTTGGTAATCGATGATATTGTACTTTTTTACTTTCTGCTTCCACATTTATCTTCATTCATACTGAATACACTACACTACACTACATCATGTCGCGGGGTATGAGCCTAGTGATCTGTGGTACAGGTTTTCCTAGTACAGACACCAGTCTCTCACAAATTGTATTAATTGTCTTTCTAAATTGTTATGTACGTATTACGTTGAAGACAGAATTAATAAAATTTATTGTTATATATTTATCAATTTATAATTTATAAAGTTTGTTAAACAAAGCAAATTCAAATGCTAATACCAGGTATGTGTTTTTAAATTTGTATTTGCTCTTTTGGCCTCACTCCAGTGTTCCGCGCGCTCCATCTGCCTTGTTCTGTAATCTGTGCTAGTCATATAGAGCGGGTACTAGGTCCCATAAATTTTTGCCCATCATGCTTTCTAAGTTGTAGTACAATTTGGGTGCAAAGAAGTAACCTTCACAATAAATAAAATACAAAATATTTTATGTAAAAATATTACTTTTCTTACTGCTGAATCAGTTTCAATTCATAACGTTAATGGGTGTCCATTGAGAGGACTTCACACTGCACTGTAAAGCAATCGCGATAAACGTCACTCGAGAAAACGCTGCAAAAATAGTCGCTCGAACGTTTCATTCCCTTTGTTTGAACTCCGAACTCTGCACAATGTAGAATAGTGATGTATGTTAGCCGTAACCGCACTCTTGCCGGACTGGGGGTAATGGTGCGTCCACACTACGCGAAAATAGTACGAGTCACGAACGAACGGAATTCGTTCGAGGCTTGTAGTTTTGCCGCCGCGCCCGGGCTCGCAATTGTTGTCAGTGCGATTAGTATGTAAATATTATGTAATGAATCTAAGCTTGTTTTGAAAAGAGTAATGGCTGAGTTTATTGCCGGTTCTTCTCAGGAAATGTAACCTTCCGAACCAGTATTAGAGTCAGACTTTTCATAAGTGCCTGCGAAGGTCTATTTGAATAAATGATTTGGAATTTGAATTTTGAATTTACTCGCGTGGACGGACTTCTGAGCCTCGCACGAGTGTTCGGCTCACATTCGACTGCGCTCCGCCGATTGACAGTTTTTTCACGAACACAGGGATTCGCATCGCGCTCGTGTTGTAGGTTCGTTGTACGTCCACACTTGACATCGCGAGCAACGAACGAGTTCTGTTCGTTCGTGGCTCGGCTCGTGCTCGATTCGCGTAGCATGGACGCACCATAGAGTAAGTGGATTTTTAGTATACAAGTTTAGTATATTTGTTGTACGGAAGATAGAAAATAGTGTTAAGTATGGAATAAAAATATTAGTGATTAGTGAATTAATTATCCAAAACCTTAGTACCTTAATAGTAAGTATATAATAATAAGAGTATGAAGAGGATTAGCTGGACTGAGAGGGTGACGAATGAAGAAGTATTGAGTCATGTAAAAGAGAAAAGGAACATTATGTAGACGATAGAGAATAGGAGGGGAAAGATGTTTGGCCATCTTATACGACACGACGAATTTATCAAAAACATAATAGAAGGAAAGATAGAAGGAAAGCGAGGAAGAGGAAGACCAAGAATAAGTTACATAGATCAAGAGAAGGCAACAATCGATGCCGTGTCGTATAATGAGGTGCAAAATGTTGCTAATGATAGAGCAGAATGGAAGAAGCTACATCGACAAGAGCACAGCTCTTAAATACAGAAGAAGAATTATCCCAAAAGTTTCTATCCTGTACCAAAGACAATGTTAAAACGATATATCCGCAGCTGCGTCCATCCCTAGGATCTCAACAATGCAACACAAGTCTGCGCGGTATTGTTGCGATTATTGTACGTACCTCTCGGTCTCAGTATGAATGGGCCGCTTTACAGGCGGGCTCTTTTAATGAAAAATAAGATATTTACCAGACTATGATCGTTGTGATACCTTTGTGTTGGTGCTTTCATGTATGAAATGTGTCTGAGGGTTCTTTTAAAGTTATTATTATGAAGCTATTCTTATTTTGAAGTACCTAGTTTCGTTTTGCGACTGTGATTACACTACGTGTAACGAAAAAGGTATATCCATAAATGTACACGACATCTTTGGTACTAGGCGCACAGATCGCGAAAGAGAAATTTTATAAAAGCAAGGTGACATAAAAATATAATGACCTTCATAGAGCAGTTCATAGATAATTTTAATTCCATAAACTTGGAAGCAAAAATTTGGTATGAACTAATTTTGAGATGAAACTTTTTATAGTCTGTATCTGATTCGGATAAATTTACTCTTTCCGGTACACTCGCTAAGTGACTCTTAGACCGGCCGCATACTATAAGAAATTTTCTGTCGGAAATTTTCGGACGCCCGCTTCCTCATACATTTTTGGACGTCAGACACGTCAGAATTTTCGGATAGTATGCGGGGTCTAGAACAAAATGTATGGTAGAAAGTGCCTTCCGGTGGGCGTCCGAAAATTTCTGACAGAAAATTTCTTATAGTATGCGGCCGGCCTTAAGTTTATTTATGCGGCCAGCAGTGACAAACCACGTCTCTGTCCCGTATGTCATCACTGGTAACACGCACTGATTGAAGACTTTGTCTTCAGACTCTGAGGTATTCTGGACGTGAAGATATGCCGTAGCTTCTCAAACGCTGCCCAGCCGAGTTGGATTCTTCTCAATACATTGTTAACCCAACACCATACATTTAAAATCTACACAAACCCACAAATATACATGTAATATTATATTTTTATTAATAAACAAATAGGAGCAGTAAAATATATGAAATTGAAGTTTACTGCGGCATAAAAACGCGGAATTGCACTTTAACGGTAAAAAATCGTTGGAGTACCGCGATCGAAGCACATGACAATTTTATGAAATTACGATACGTTTGAATGGGATATTTTATCTATAACTAAATACAAATAAATGTCTGTTTGTAATGTCAAAATAAAAGCTTTTTATGAAAGTATATCATAAGTATATACGGGACTTTTATGAACCAAAATAACAATTTTTAAAATGTTGTCTGTTTGTTCCGGCTAATCTTCGAAACGACTGGGAATTTAAGGTGTAACTTTAGGCTACTTTTATTTTAGAAAAATAATTAGGATTGCGCGCAAAATAATTAAAACCATATGTGAAACCGTGGAGGTCAAATAGACTCTCCTAATATTATAATTATTAATATTGGTACAGTAGAAGGTGCAAGCTCTGCTTAGTTTGGGATCAGATAGCCGTGTGTGCCGATTTTACGAGTAGTCTACCAAATCAATTTTGATGCAAATTGCAGAGAGGTAGCTTGGACCACGTAAATAAATACACTTTTTATTTCGAGTGTGAAACCGCGGGAACAGCTTGTATAACAATATAGTAAATCTAGTAGTTCAAAACACAGCCTACAAATCATTTACTATTCCATTGAATAGGCCTGAGATTGTTGTCATAACACGAGGAACAAACAAGTGACAACGTTATGATATGACTTAAGACAGGAGAGGACGCGGGAATGCCATTTATTTCTATACTATACAAACATAATAAACATAATAATAAAGCGGGAGAGATTTTTACGGGCAAATCTCTGGAGCTACGAGTCAGATTCGAAAAATTCTTTCACTAATAGGAAGCTACATTATTCCTGAGTGTTATATTCTATCCTAGGAAATAGTGTTTCTATATGATGATACCGAGTGATCAGTGGCGCAACTATACCATCTGGGGCCCGTGGAAAATTCTTTTGATGGGGCCCTATCAGTAAAAATCGTCACGTTGTACAGTTTAATTTTAATAAACTCCAAGATTTTCAGCGTACTCAATTACACGTTGTATATGTCCCACTAATGGCCATAGGCCTCCTCTCTTAGGCGAGAGGGAATGGTCTGTAGTCCCCACGCTAGCCCAATGCGTATTGGAGACTACACATCCATATCCATAGAACATAATATCTCAATGCATTCATCATCTATTTGCTAGCTTTTCGGTGAAGGAACAACATCGTGAGGTCTGTAACTCAGGTACAATGTAAAATAATATTTTTGATGTCGCAGCCTCTTGGGCCGGGGCCCTCTTGGGTCGGGGCCCGTGGCATTTTGCCAGCCCTGCCACCCTATTGTTACGCCCCTGTGAGCGATAGAATAAAACTTACAAACTGCCCTTTGATGGTATGGTTTAGCGTTTTGTACTACAATTGTCACTATAGTTGACAAGAGGGTGTCTCATCTTGTCGCACTATATTTGTCTCTTTTTGACACGTTTATGTGCTGTCAAAATGGGCCTATTAGATGTTGCCGACTTTAACCATGGCGAGATTTTGATTGGCCTATTCACGAAAATAATTGTATTCAATCGAAGATTTAGCGGAGCCACAGAGTCGCCGAGCACAGACGTGGGATTATCAGCATCTGAGGGCGAACCACAAGCTCTTAAAACAAGGTTTAAATCTTGTTAAAATAACCTTATTTGACTTTTGTCTTTCTTTGACATCCGACGTCAAAATGCGAATAAAATGCTTTTCAATATCATTGATTTTAATGGAAAGGCGCCAAGATTGGACAATATTATTATCCCAAAAAAAATTACAAAGACAAAAAGGTTGAAAGAAAGATTTTCCTACTGCAAATGTTCCCCACAATCACACAACACTAATCCGACGCATACGTCTCTAGACCCATACAAGGATTATCACACAAGTAGATATAATCGCTTGTACTTCATCACTTAATCCCCTCGTAACCGTTGTCAAGTCACACAATAGCCTGAAGGGAGCCGACGGCATTGAGCCTGGCTCTTCAATTTGTTTAGCAGTATTGTATCAATGTGAATATCACTTGCATATACTAGGTGATATTGTGTCGAGTTTGAATTGTCAAACTTGTGAGGGTGAAGGTACTACGGGGTCATTTTAATCATTGCGCAAGCTTTGGTACTCGTTAATCAACTACATGAACAAATCTGAAATCACGATTCATAATCAAACTTTTCATTAAACAAATTACCTTACTAGATCAGAGTATCTGGTAAATAAGGAAAAACTGAGGGAAATTTTATTATGATATGATGATCTGAGTCGGACTCACAAACAGAAGGTTCCGTACATTATTAACTAACTCATTGTGTTATGAAAACAAAATACCAAAAAAAGACGTTTGTTGTATGGGCGCCCCCTTTAATTATTAATATTATTTCATTTTTTGTTATAGCGGAAATAGAAACACATATTCTCTAAAAATGTCAGCTGTCTACCTATTACCGTTCATGGGATACAGCCTGGTGACAGACGGACAGACAGACAGACGGACGGACAGCAGAGTCTTAGTAATAGCCTTTGGTTACGGAATCATAAAAATGAATTGACCAAGAGCTGGCCACATCGCTCGAAGAAATTAAAAGGCAAAGAATGTTACGGGTACTTGCAGCTATTAAGGGTTAATTGAGTAATAAACAAACAACACAAACGTATATACAACCTTACACTTTATAAGTGGGATTTGGTATTTCGAGTAATTTTCTCTACAATAGAGATCATTATTTCTAAATAACTTTCGCTACCTATTTGGTGAAACAACTATCTTAAATAGGGACAAAATTGCTCACAAAATTGTAACAATCAGTGTTGTTAAGGTCTATAATCCCTATTCTATCTACTATCTCAATTACAGTGTAATTTACCTACATTATACACACTTAGCCACCTACGAGTGACCATATTCGTAACAAGATCCAGTATAATTACACGTGCCGAGCTATTGTCTGTGAAATGAGCTCCGCTCCCAGACCTCATAAGTACTATTGTTTGTACCAAGATACATTCTCTGTTGGGGACAAAAATTAATTAACTTTTAGGATGTTTGCGGCTGAAAGCTGCAGGAATGTTGCCTTATGATGATTATGAAAATGTTGTTTAAAATGTTGGCTGTTTTTGGGTATTTTGTTTGAAATAAAATTGTAATTTTAATGCTCATAAAGGAAATAGCGTTTCTAAGGTTCCGAATCAAAAACGTAAAAAGGAACCCTAGTGTCACTCCGTCCATCTGTCTGTCTGTCCATAGGGTTACAAGTTTAAATGTGGTATCGTACGATCCAGTTTTTTTTAATAAATCTTTATTTACAACAAATATGTACAATACAACCATACATTTTCTTTTATGTTGCATAGTTTATCACCGAGGAAAATAGTCTACTTTTCATACCATTTGCTAAAAAATTAACACAATAATAATATGAGATAAGCATATATTAAAAATAATGATAATTAAAAGTAAAAGTTAACATTCGAAACATTGGTCCAATTATTGATAGAGAGAGTTACATTTTTGTTCGGTACATTTATTGTTGACGAGTTGATTTGCGTATTCCTTTTTCAAAAAGATGTATAATGCTTTATATACAAACTCAATGGTGTAAACACAGATGTAGTTCAGTATAAATTTCGGTAAGTATTCCAAATTTAAATCACATTCTCCTCCTAGAGGATGAATGAAATTCAGTACAATTTTCTTTCCCTGTTTTTAACAGATTAAAAATGACTATTGTTATGTTCGCTTTTTGTGGCATAGAATGTCACTTTTTTGAGCAAGTGGTTACTAAAAACGAAACTTCTTTTGGTGTTTTCAAGTAGTCAATTTGAGGTAGATAATATTATTATTATTGTACGGAACTCTTCGTGTGCGGGTCCGACTCACACTTGGGCAGTTTTTTTTATTTCAAATTCATTATATCTTCATATTATATGGAAAAACCTCAACACTCAATTTCCAATACACCCTTAGACCAGAAATATATCAGAAGCACTTTCACTTATAATAATTTTGATCGCTATAGCACGGTAATCGAGCTTCGTTCGATATAAAAACTAATTTAAACTAGCACTGAGACACTCTAAAACCACCCTTACTCCAACGACTTTAACTGACTATAACAGCAAAATGTATCGTAGTAAGTTTGTCCGATATAAGTTAGCAAAGTTTTCTAGTGGGTTGTGGTATAGGATTTTGCGACTTACGGCTTCGTGATAGAATTTTTATGGTGGAATGGTGAAGTTGGCGAGTTATCGTGCGCTGGTGGTGCAATTAGCGCATCGTCCCCATTCTGTTATTGCGAGTGGATGCTTCAACCGTCGGCATGACGCTATCCACATAATTTATGCATGTGTTATGTATGTGGGTATACAATATTCATTTCAATATTAGAAATGTGGAAAGGGGTAAGGTATGAGGTACAATGAGAGTTGATTCATCATCATTATCATCAGCCTATAATGTCCAACTGCTGAAAACAGGCCGACTTCGCGCGTTGTGGCGGACAGCGGAACTTTTCACGTGATTGCTTGGTTAACTGTAAAATGACATAAATAAAATGTAGTTAACATACCTTTTACCATGCTTTTCCTCACAATGATAATAGGTATCTATAAGTTTTTGCATAGTTTTGTAACTTTAATCTTTAGCTGCTTCAACTAAACCAATTTGGGACATTAGAAATCAAACAACGTTATATCATAGCTTCGCAAAAAGTCCCGTATGAGGAGAAGTGGCGCAAAAAACTCCTCATGGACCCAATAGGTTTATTTTCATCATTTCACAATTAAATTATCACTTTAATTACATGTACATTGTTCATAATTATAGGCTTAAACCACAGGTAAAATAGCAACTCCCTACCTATGCTCCCAGCTCGAGCACCCGCGATCGAATCCCTCACTCCCATCGCTTTCCCTTTTCCCACCGCTTTGCAACCACTTTCCCACGAGTGGTGCCACTCTCCCAAATTCCATTTCGATAATATTCTATGAAAAAAATATTGCGGGCAGAGTAAAATGAAAAGCCATGTGACAACATTTCACAAAACTTTTTTTTTGTATAAAAAATTGTGACGTAAAGTTTAGGTTCTTGGACTGTGGAATGAGCTCCCCGCCGTGGTTTTCCCAATGGAGTACAGCATGGGGTTCTTCAAAAAGGGTGTGAAGAGATTTCTGCAGGGTCGGCAACGCGCAAGTGATACCCCTGGTGTTGCAAGCGTCCATAGGCTACGGTAACCGCTTAACATCAGGCGGGCCGTATGCTTGTTTGCCACTTAGCGGTATAAAAAAAAAAAAAAAAAGTTTCTAGACTACCTTCGAACACCAACAAAAATCATTAGTGGGCACACAGTTAATAATATACTACGTAATAGTGTTAGTTAATGTAATGTTAATTGTAGTATATCAGTTATCTGGTTTCCATAGTACAAGCTCTGCTTAATTTGGGATCAGATAGCCGTGTGTGAGGAATATCTCAGGATTTTTAATCCTTCTTTTAAATCCAATAATTCAATGTGTCCCAAACTTATTCAGTGTGACGTGTTGAGTATGATGCCAGTTGACGTGTGATTGGCTGCCGGCTCACACATTAGCCGTGCAGCTGTTTAATTGGTCGATGTCACTGGTCATAACTATGTTATGTTTCCTTTAATAATAGTTGGGTGACACGTGGTTTTTGCTAAGATTTCACGCTGGTATTTGAAATCTTTTTATTTTTATTAGTTTTATTGACTCCTTAGTTATTTCAGTAAAAAAACTGTATTATTTAGATTACCAAATAAAAGGCAGATGGAGCGCATGGAACATGAAAGTGAAGCCAAAAAAGCAAATACAAATTTAAAATCAGATGCCTGGTTTTCGTTTTCCAGTTTGTATTTGCTTTAACCACAGTTTATTAATAAAAGAAGTGATTTTTTAAATAAAGTTTGTTAAACAAAGCAAATACACATTCAAAAGCGGATACCAGATATGTGTTTTTCAATTTGTATTTGCTTTTTTGGCTTCACTCCCGTGTTCTGCGCGCTCCATCTGCCTTATTCTGTAATCTGTGGCCTTGTATATGTTGGTAGCACAGTGGCAATCTCCCAGGTATATACGGCGACAGACTACTCACCATTAGATGGACTGCCTGCCTGCTTCCTTGCCTTCTGATTGATATATTAAAAAATATAGTTCTAGGTTTGTACGAACCGCAAAGTGTGGCCAGTGATATAGGTAATCTTTTGACTAAAATCCTAATTGATGTGGTGGTATAGACCTTCATAAGTAAGACCATTGGTCAAATAGCGAACGGCTTTATCTTGGTGGTCTAACAAAATTCATTAAGAGGACTCAATTCGTCATACTTTTCATACAAAACCTCTGTACTTATTATGGCGTTGTTAAACATAATATTTCGTTAGATATTTTGAACAAATTAGTATCTTGTGCACTATATCTAGCCGTGTATCTCGGCGTAATTTAAAAAAAGTGTGAAACAAATTCAGTCAAAGCCTCCGAAAAACAGCGTTTTTGCCTGAACTTTGGCCATATCTAATGTACCTATAAATTGTAAAAGTAAAGAAAACATTTAGATACCAGGCTTGCAAATGTATTGGAGATTCTAAATAACTAACCTTTTTTTCACAAACTTGTAAGATTTTTTCACAAGAAGTATACTCCTGGAACAAGTTTTATGAATGCGAAATCATGAATGACGACCTAGCGAAGAGGCCGCGAGTGATCAGCGGAATTTACCGACTGATAACCGACGGCTCTGATGCTGTCTCTCTTTTTTTGCATTCAAACATTACGTTGGATGAAACAACAAGCTTTTAGACTATGCTTGCGTTGAAGTTGCGCCGGCCACAGAGGGCCGCCTTAAACACTAATACAGCCTGTTTTTTACCCATTATAGAAACGATATGTGGAGACTATCGGGACTCAATAGTGGACTATAGATACCCTTATACCGATAGATGTTCTTTAAAGTTCTACCTCAGTTATATGAGCACCGCACCGCACCGAACTTTTGAGTTTGCGAAAATAGAACCAATTCTAAGCAGTAACGCACACGACGCGCATATAGTCTGGCGTACAACCCTTTGTTTTCACACAGACTTTTTATGTTCCGCAGACTAAAGTCCTTCGTCTGCGCTGCACCTTATGATGACCCAGATGCAGTCTTGTTAGTAGCCTCAACAAATTCTGTTGATGTTTTTTTAAATTAATTCAAATTGATAACAGTAGCATTTGTAAACACATCGTTATATTCGTACGTCCAGTGCTCAAAACTGTAAGAGCACTATTTGCCTATTTTGCTCAGTCAAAGCCTCTTTCGACGAGCGCCCTGAATATGTTTTTCTAATAAATTGTTAAAAAGTTGAAAACTTGGATGTTTCCGAAACGATTCACTAAGACTTCAAAGTCGGGGAACATACAAGGGGGTGATTTGGGGTACCTTCAAACTTCCGCTTGACATGACTACTTGGGACTTCTTCCTGTATAAGCACTATGTTTTAATAAAATAATAGTGCATTATGATACATGTGTCCAAAGTTGGTTATTAGCACTCTAGGCGGTATTAAGCGATAAGGGAGCCAACAGTGTAATAATCAATGCACACGCGTGTCATACGACGTTATTCAACACACTTGCGAGGAAAAAACAGACTTGTATTTTGCAATAAATGTCACTTTACGAGCGAGTGTGTTGAAAACTTATTTTATTATATTCCTTAAAATTTATAGAATGAATTAGACTCTAACTAGAATCGACTCAGGTCCGACCATCTCTAAAACGTGTTCAGCAGGGGTATTTTAAAACGTCGGATTCGATATCGGAAACGGATTCAAAAATTTCCGAGGCGAATTTCAGCAATTGCTACTTTAATTTCCGAAATCATTTCGATGAATCGAATTGATATTTCCGTAAAGAAACATCAAAAATATTCGAATTCAGAAATTAAAATAGTAATTGCGGAAATTCACCGCCGTAGTTTTTGAATCCGTTTCCGATATCGAATCCGAGCGTTTTAAAATAGCCCTGCAGGTGTGATGTACGGAGGGATCCCTTCTATTAATATTGAAACAAGGGACGCTATGCCGTCCGCCACCGCCGCACCGGACATCGATTATGGTAATATTGCTATTAAATTGCAAATATCCTTCCGAGCTTGCCGATTTATAACTTCTACTTTACCTGCCTAGGGTTGTCACTCACTACTGTACAATATTAATTCTATGGTGGGGCAAGGTGGATGACACCTCTATTTAAAGGGAAGATCTTCCGCCAGGCTGGGTCATCGTGCCTGGGGACCGCGCTCCAACTGTACATGTCGGACAGTTGTATATATGCAGAATCTCGAGAAAACTTTGTAAGTGCGATGCAGGATGTAGTGACTTTGTAGGCGCGATGCAGGATAATATGGCACCACGCCATCTATCTTTCTGTGTGTGAACTATCTCATTGTTACTGATAGATATAGCTACAAATCTTTTCATCGTCAAAGTGGTGGAAAGAAGTACCTACCAAAACTGAGTATACTCTACCTACCAGGTGGAATCTTGTCGATCAACCTTGTGTTGATTTCTAATGAACTACAATTTATGAACATTCCAATTATTCTTGACGAATTTTATTATTACTTAATACTACTACTAACTAATATATCGACGGTCCCTACGTATAAACGGACATGTCAAAAACCATGGTTTACAGGAGAGCGAAATAAAGATTCAAATCAATCTAGAAATAATACTATGTAATAATGTAATATTTTTGTTGTTGAAATGTTATACCGGGTTTAGAAAGTTTATAATGATGTTAAGTACTTTCCACATTTTTCAGATTTTCTTTGAAAAACTGACAGATGACTGTTTTTACATCGCCTTTAAAAAAAATCTTTAACAGTCAAGTCTAACATATCTGTTTATACGTAGAAGACAACATAACACAAATTTATGAAAGAATTTAAGAAAATATTAAAGAAAATATGGCATTCGATTGCCATCTTCAAAAAAGTTACCTTAAAAATCGTTAGTTCGTATCCGTGAATTTTTAAAATACACAGATGTATACATATCTGTTTATACATGGTCATTACAAACTGACTTATGACTATTACTTTGCAATTAAAAAAAAGACATGTTGGTGAAAACTAAAATAACAGAGAGAGTTGAGGGAGATATTTGTTAATTAAAAAGGGTTTTCAATTAAATTATTAATTTTTAATAGTCAATCAACAATTCTTTATATTTTTATAAGACTCAATAAATTAAGAACTTAAATATATAAAATCATAGGGTCACGTAAATAACGTCACTCTATTGTCAACTATGTGACATTATTTACGTGACCATTTAATCAGTATATTAGTTAAATAGCGCTTTATGTGTAAGGCGGTAAATGGTCAAATAAATAACGCCACCTTTCAGACATTGACAAACAATTCGACCTTATTTGAGTGGCAGATTAGTTAAATAACGTTTCATGAGTAAGGGGTAAATGTTTAATTCTAGTCAGATCAATTATTAAAAACCGAGCAAGTTCGAGTTGGACTCGCTCACGGAGGGTTCCATACAATAATAATAATATTAACTAACTCAACTTTGCTATGAAATTATTTATTATAGACGGACGGACAGCGGAGCCTAACTCCTGCTATCCATCCGTCCGTCTGTCTGTCCGTATGTAAGTTAACAAGATGGTTGCCCAGCGCATTAAGCTTGTTCTGGACGGGAAACATTATTTAAACACATATTTGATAACCTCCTAGTGGTATTTCAACTCAAGTGTCTTCCGAGTTTTGGGAAGGCACGTAAAATTGTTGGTCCCGGCTATCACTTAATTGTGATTATCAGTACATTAAGGGCTAATCATGATGAGGATGATATCGAAAGGTGGATGGCGGGCGCTTTAGTTCAATTTCGTGGCCTCCTCATTCTCCGTACCATAATACCCTAGATTTCTTTTACTGGGGCTGCATACAAGAAAAAATGTGCTGCTGAAAATCAATATAAAATTTAGGTAAACTGCGCTATAAAATTATGGTTCTCTCGCTTTATGGAATAAAAAGTTTCAATTATTGTACTGTTTTGAAATTGTAAATAAATGGGTCTTCTTTTGAAACTACTTGCCGGGGTTAGTGTAGTACTTTTTTTAAACTATGATGTATCAAAGTTCGCTGGTATATTTTTTCTAAAACATGACTATCAAATATCATTATTTTTGACTAAATTAACAATGTTTGTTATTAGATTTGTGACTACGAATTGATAGCATGGTTATTTAGGAATACGTTAATAAAAAAACCACTGCAAAATTGGGTAATTTGTGATCACAGTACCCAAGACATGATCTAGGGTGTCAATGATAAAAGAGTTGAAAATCAAAAGAAAAACAATCCATGTCTCGACATGGATTGTTTTTCTTTTGATTACCATGCTGGTATAGACTAATCTTTCGCCCAATACCCACTTGACCTTAAGTATCGGGACATGATAATGTTGCTTTTATAGGTGAAATATTTTTTTTAATAAATTATGTACCTAGTTTATCCATTACAAACATACAAAAATCAATCTCTTTCTCTTTATAACATTACTGTAGATAAACGTAAATGATGTCGAAGTGGTAAATTTTGTAATGAAACATATAAACAAACATGTAGGACATGCCTTCATTTACATTTATATTATACATTGCTAAGTTAGAAAAATGTTCACACTTTTTATTTATTTACTAATACTTTAAAATATACATTTCGGAATTATTCTTGATACTTCCCCATAAATCCATACTTAAATTTGACATGACCGCATTCACACCGTGTGGCGCGCATTTTAAGACACAGTACAAAACGACAAGTCTGATATGTCCGCATCTACGACACAAATTCTTCGATTTTAACATAGATGTTCTCTTATACGTTTTTAATTTCCAGTAAACTACTTTATATTTTACTAAATATTTTATATGGATAGTTGCGTATCGATTGTATGAAACCAATTATGCAATAAAAAAAAAATGCATTTTTTGACATGTCTGTTTATACGTAGGGACCGTCGATATTTAGGTATTTAGTCGTGGATTCGAATCCTACAATGAATTTAGAGGTTTCGGTGAAGGATACCATCTCATGAGGAAACCAAAGAACTGTGGTAGACATTGCTATACTCTTCCTGTAGCTGGACTGCAGAGTCTCTGGGCTTTATTATTAACAACTTTGGCCACATTATCACTTACCGTGGTAACACTATGGTTTGTACGTAGTATATTATTAAATCTGTGCTATGGTAAAAAAAATCTTATCCTAAATAAAATGTTAGTCCTACGAATTAAATCAATGTTTGCGCCAACCCTATAGCTGCCTGCTATTATATTGGTTTTGTTTTTTAATCTCAAGTTGTCAGACTTCAAAAAGATAATCATAAATGTTAAGACGCGCCATTTATTGAACCACAAAATGTCTTCAAAAATATTTTATATTTTCGTTTTTTCACTTTAATCAATCCAAAGTCCTGAAAGAAAGACAATTACAGTGTAGCTGATTATATTGAAGATAAAGACGCCTGGAAGTAGGTAGCTGCACTCTGCACAAGTGCATCTTACTTATGCTTACACGAAAACAGTAGTCCTAATATTTGTGAACTTTTTAGGTTATTATTTTTTATTTATTTTCTTGTTATTTTTATTTTTGTTACACATGGAATTCAATCATCTTCGATTATAAACGTAGGTATTTTAAAATTTGTCGTACAATACCTCGGTAAATGAATTCATTTGCTCAGAGTATTCAAGCAAATAAAATATTACAGCGAGTATTTAATACTTCACTGTAAGTGGGCTTCACAAAAGCAGCAATAGTTATGAAACAATGCTCGCTGCAAGTCAGCAAGTAATGAATTCATCCATATTGCTACTGATGTGGTGAATAACATGGTATACAAATGAGGTTACTAGAAATATTATAATTTACTTACCACTTTGATCACTGGATGATTTAAGTATTCCTTAGGCTTCTAAATATAAAAAATAGGGCAAGTGTGAGTAGGACTCGAGCCCTGAGGGTACCGTAAACTGCAAAGGTTGATTGCAAACTACAAATTAAAGATTTTTCATAGATTTTTGGATTCTCTCCTTACTTGTGCAGGTTTTGATGAGTGAGCTTTAGGGTATCATAATATTATGACATGAATAGCTGTATCGTTTGTTAGCTTGATTTTTTACACTTCTGAGGGACTTAGTATTAGATAATTTATTTTAACTTGATACAACAATCATCAAAAACAAATATATCCATTTTTAATTTTGAGCTCTAAAACGTACGTTTATCTCTGCTAATTTCCGGCTAGATTTAAAATTAGATACCGTGTTATTCTACTCAACATTAGAACGATGCTGAGGTAGCCCGGGGCTCGCTGCTACACTCAAACACTTCTACAATGGATTATTCCCGTTTCGATTATTATTTTCAAATGATTACCTACCTTTTACCAATCTAAGGACAATACATTTACTAGTATTGTGAGGGGCAGGTTCTTTCTTATTAAAGATTTATTTCTGTTCAGTTAGTTGGTTGTTTGACCACAATCTCACCTCATATCGGTAGGTGCTTGGCGGCAAATTGTTAAGTTGTGGGTATTGAGCTTTTATTACTACGTATAGAGAAGCAAAGGTTATATCCCTTTTTTTAGAGTCAACTAAAGTTCTCCTGATAAAATAACTTGTAGTCTAAGCAGATAGTAGAAACACATAGCGCTATCAGAATTTTTCTCACAAACACCGTGATTTTCACGGTGCTTACGCGTTTCGTTCATCGTTCTACAACAACGGATGTCCTCAATTGAACGGAACATAGTTGTGATGTGTGGCGTGTTCTCTATACGTAGTATTGTGGGTGGACTCCAGCCATGCGAGTACCTATAATATTACCCTACCACCGTGCTATGGTTTCCACAGGATGTCCACATGTTCCACATCAAATAATAATTCAAATTCAAAATTCAAAGTATCCAAAATGGGATTAAAATAATTACGGCATTTGACGTTAAATCACAACCAACAAGATATATCGCCATTTTAAATGTAATTCCAAATAACGATGCCATAGCCTCCTAAGAAGATAGAAAGCAAACGCAATGAAATTGGAATCTTTCAATAGAATATTTAAACAGAAAACTTTCGTCAACTTAGCAAAACCCTGTTACATATAAATCTTGAAAAAGGATATTTACATTATTTAAGGGGGGGTCTAAGCTCAAATGCACAAAAATGGGTTTCTTTGAGAGTCGAGTATGACGTAACGCAATGAAAATACCTAACACAAAAAATAATGTGGACAGAAGAGGGTTTTGAGAAAAATGTTAACCGAGTAGAATATTAAAAAGTGCTTTGATATTCCCAATAAAAAATTCGTAAGTTACGTCTAAAAAAATCTTTCGCGTCGAAATTCTCCGTATTTTCAGCGATGACAACAATTTTATTTTTAAGAATATATAAGATACAGAGTTATATTAGAATGTTAACCGGACACTTATTCAATTTAATGTGTATATTCTGTATAATCTAAAGAAAACCCGTAAATAACAGTCTATTTCATAGAGTCGACACATTTATGATTTTCCATTTTCAACCTTATTCCAGTGAAGAACGAGTGCTGTCAAAATCGTAGTCAGTCCGCGCCTTAAGAAACACTATTAAGGGTTGTCACATCAAATAACGTCATATTTTTTACACTGGCAATAAGGTAACATTATTTTCAACACACTCGCTCGTAAAGTGACATTTATTGCACCGTTTTTAGTATCTTAATGCATCTTATGACACACTAGTGCTTTTTACTTTACACTTAATACCGCCTCGAGTGTTAATAACCAAATTTGCACACATGTATAATGTACTATTAATTAGCCACTTATTAAGTATATTACTTAAGGCGGCCCTCTGTGGCCGGCGCAACTTCGACGCAAGCATAGTCTAAAAGCTTGTTGGTTCATCCAACGTAATGTTTGACTGCGAAAAAAGAGAGACAGCATCTTAGCCGTCGATTATCAGTCGGTAAATTCCGCTGATCATTCGCGCCCACTTCGCTAGGTCGTCATTCATGATTTCGCATTCATAAAACTTGTTCCAGGCATGTACTTCTTGTGAAAAAATCTTACAAGTTTGTGAAAAAAATTTTGGTTATTTAGAATCTCCAATACATTTGCAAGCCTGGTATCTTAACGTTTTCTTTACTTTTACAATTTATAGGTACATTAGATATGGCCAAAGTACAGGCAAAAACGCTGTTTTTCGGAGGCTTTGACTGAATTTGTTTCACACTTTTTTTAAATTACGCCTAGATACACGGCTAGATATAGTGCACAAGATACTAATTTGTTCAAAACATCTAACGAAAAATGTTTAACAACGCCATAATAAGTACAGAGGTTTTGTATGAAAAGTATGACGAATTGAGTCCTCTTAAATAGCATTATATGAGTATGTTAGTTTCACCTTTCCCGGTGTCTGTCTGTCTGTGTAATCAAATCATGCACGTTAAATTTGACCCACTTCCCGGTTTCCGATTGAGCTGAAATTATGAATGTATATGTAAATCGGATAACAATGCAATATTATTATGACATGGAGCTGATCTGATGATGGTGGCCATGGGAAATCTGTGATAAAACGACGCAACTCCATCGAGTTAGGGCTCGTTTGATTCGTCTTGTCAAGGACTCTGGTTCTAGGTACCTACTGATGATTTCTTTGGTCGACTATTATATATGAAAAGCTTGTTTAAAAAAAACGGCCAAGTGCGAGTCGGACTCGCAAACGGAGGGTTCCGTATGATATTAACTAACTCATTATGCTATGAAAACAAAATAGCAAATAAAGACGTTTGTTGTATGGGCGCCCCCTTTAATTATTAATATGATTTCATTTTTATTACCTTTCTTGGGATAAAATACAGCCCACTGATAGACGGATGGACGGACGGATGGACAGCGGAGTCTTAATAATAATATTTTTTTTTTTTATTATCATGCTACTTTGGCCCAGAGATCCAAAGACGACCTTACAAACTAACATAGATTTTAAAATAAAACACTTTTTGTTCGTATAAAAGCTTAAAACTATGTTAGTAAAAAGCACTACGTCACAGTGTGATCGTGTGGCACTTAGCTTAGTAATAGGGTCCCATTTATTAAAATTATAACGTAATTATTGTAAATGAATGAACTGTATCAATAAGGAAGGTGGTTCCCAAGATACAGGTTTTACCTAGTTTGGGAACCAACGATGCATGCTCTGTAATCTATTGTATTACTCAATAAACGTTATTCTTATTATTATTATTATTATTTAGCACCCTTCGGGTACGGAACCCTAAAAACCAACTTGTTTATATCAAGCTTAAATGAAATGTCGAGACGAGAACAAGCCGTAGCGGGCATTTCATATTTTATCACAGCCTTTTGTTTCTCGGGCATCATTCATCCCAGACGAGTCATTAGTGGAATGTTTAAACGTTTTGTTTGCAGTTTTGCTTTAATAATTTCGCATTTGTTTATTTTTTCTTCTATTTCTCGTCGGCTTGTCGAGTGATTTGTGGAAAGAAAAGTTTCGGTTATCTAATACCAATATTATGGGATTATTGTTTGAATTGAAAGATGAGATGTAATGTTGAGAATTGTGATTTATTAGTGTAACTTTTAACTAATTTGTTTTTATACCATTGCCAAGTATTGCCAACCTCTAGAATACAACTGACACTTCAATGCATTTGCCGGAACACGTCGTAGTGTGGTAGCCAGCAAGGCTGGTACTATACAGGGTACCTACAACCCCCCAGGACATCTAACATCATATAACAACTTTTGTTCTATGACTTTTAATAACTAATGTTAAATTTTATCCCACCAAAAATATTTTTATGTAAAATGTTGCCGCCAAGATATATGGCTCGTACTGTCAAAAAGTTATCAGATCTCATGTAGAGCCAAGCTTATAACTCTACATGTACCTACTCTACAAGCCCTAACTTCACAAACTCTACACCGTAGTCAAAATATGTGGCTTGGCCGTTTCGGTACCGTCACATGGGAGTAAGGTGAAAAATGTATTCACCGTTCATAACTTTTTTGTTATTCTATAGTTCTTGTAGTAGTGAAATGGCCAAGCCACATAAACCGACTTCAAAGTACACTAAGAAGTTATCAAATCCTGATCTGATGACAATGGGACCAAACGGGAAGTGTACCCTTTCAAATAAAAAAAGAATTTTCCAAATCGGTTAATAAATGACGGAGTTATGAGGTAACAAAAAAAATACAACCGAATTGAGAACCTCCTCCTTTTTTTGAATTCGGTTAAAAAGTCGTTGTTTATAAAACAGTCCTACGAGATTGAGATTTGAACTTGTAATCGTCCTCCTTGCATCGTATACCTCATTGCTGAGGGACGTGACCTTTGCGGGTTATCTTTTCACGGACTACGCTTTTCGCGTAGTGAACTTGAGTTATTGATCAGCTTACCTGAATTGTTCAATACTACTTAAAATTATGAAGACATGTTTATGTCAAGTTGAGACTTATTTTGTTTATGTATCTAAAGCATTCATCGAACCAAATAAGGCCATTGTTGGCGGTTTGCACGCTAACTTCACAATCACGCAAACTTGAACTACAATGGTTTAATCAATATTTTTACTTAATGTTATAAATTAAAGTATATTTAAGTGTTACTTGGGTACACTTAAATATGTTTGGGTACCAGGAGGGCAGCGGTACGAAGAGAGTCGAGACAAATGCCACTATACTATACTGAAACAAATACAGACCACCTATTTATATAATGAATTATTTTTAGGGATTCAAACCCAATGTGATTTCTGACAATTATTTTCTTCAAACTATATTATATAAACCTGGTAATTAATTATCTTGCTCATATGCCGGCTGATTCTATCATACGTTGGCAAATTTCCAGACAGAATTTAATATAAACAGCTGTTTAGTATTTCCAGATAGAGAGGCTAGTTACATTGGAAAGAACAATTTTTTTTTTTAAATGAAATGGCAATAGGATTTTTAACTTCGTTATTGTTATTCTTTTACATACTTACGTTTTTACGTACAAGAATTTTCATAAATATCAAAAGCTAACTGTCCCCCGCGGTTTCTGTCGCGATCTCGAGTTAAAAAGTAGCCTATGTTCTTCTCTATAACATAGGCTATCTGTATGCCACATTTCATGACGATCCGTTGAGTAGTTGAGTCGCGAAGGCGTAACAAACAAACAAACTCACTTTCACAAGTTAAGTAAACTTTTTTCAAGTTAGGATTAGGATAGTATGGATTAGTTAGGATAGTTAGGATTAGGATTTACAGTCATAATTTTCCAAGACAATCCGTAAGGGGTTAGGATTAGGAATATGTATGGGGCTTGGAGAAATTATTTATACGTTTTAGTCCGTTTTAAAAACGGCTGCTTTCACTTCCTCTAAAAATTGGTTGTTGCATTAAACCTATATTATAATTATATTGCGTATCGTAACTGCCCATATATTTCTTTTTTTATATCCAATTATAGCGGTTTCTTTTATTTTGCTAGGTTACTCTTTTACAATAATATATATTACTTTAAAGTCGAAGGTTCTCTGGCAGAGATCGCATTACGAAGGTACCGCTTCGTAAAGGGTTTTTTGAGGCGATATGTATTTTGTAAGTATTCGTTCTCAGTATTTCTTGTTTTTAGACTTCGTTTCCCGTAATTGCGTGGTTATGAAAATCTTGGCATGTTATTATTTCAACGTCATGAGTTAGCTTAACTGGAAGTAAAATCCTCACGCGACCAACGTTTTAGCACCTTTTAATTTTGTTGGCACAAATTAAGAATTATTGTGTATTCAGTAAATTAGTTATCGATCCTTTTATACTTTACCTTTTTTAAACTACGTTCCTTGAAATATGAACAGCAGTATGGGATTTAAATATCTTCAGTATTAAACAAATTAGCATCTACGTATCAATTCTTACACAGCTTAAAATAAAAGATCGTCTACGACAGTGTTTTTCAATCTTATTGATTTCGCGACCCCCTTACAGGTTGAAACATTCTGACGGCCCCCTTGTCAGACAGACAAAGAATTTATCAATTAAAAGACTACGATAATGATTTTCTTTATTTTGATACCTTTACTTATTAGTCTGCAAGAAGCCGCGAGAGGTTTGCCACTAAGTAAGAGGTAAGTTGGAAGCCCGCTTTCGCGAAGTCTACCGTGCCTTTTTCCTTCTGCACCCTCACCACGCGCGGGTCGCGACCCACAGATTGAAAAACACTGGTCTACGATATGTTCCTGTCGCTTACTGTCTTACTTCGGCCGCCAAAGTAGTAAGACGCGGTGATGGAAATCGTGAAAATCACCGGCTATGTGGAGGGAAAACGACTAGTACAATAAATCTCCCATTAGATGGACTCACCAGCTTCGAGAGGACGTCAAGTTCTCCGACATGCTATGATGTACATGGCAGCCAGTCGGAGTACCTGCCCCCGTAGATACGATGGTTGTCGAATATCGTCATCGTTACTAAACGATCAACCTTTGTACGGGATTGACATAAGAGATTGTTAAAAATCACCTGATATTTCGATTTGAAATGTCAATCACATACAAAGGTTGATCGTTTACTAACGATCACGATTGTCGACAACTATCTTGTCTAGGCACCCTGGAGATAAGCCAAATAACGTCCAATGGAAATTACACTCTTCAGCGGACCAAGTCTGCTATTACAATTGTGTTCCGATGAACCATCACTGGTGTCAAAATTGACACATTTTAAAGTTTTGGTAGTCTACTAACACAATAGCGTGATAATGGCGTCATAACGGCGCCATGATAGCTTTTCGGTGATTTTCCACTTGAACTACAATCGCGCCACAATGATCTTTTAGTCGTAAATTTTGTCAGTTTTTGTACTAAATTTCTTTTCGTTCATTATGTGACCATTATGAATTAGTAGGCTGCGCACATCGGCTCAATGATAATGGAATTGGTCTGTGACAGACGCGATACTATTGCATTTGGCCTTTCGGCATTTTACTATTGCGTATGGCCCCCAGTAATGAAACAGCGACTAGGAAAAACAAATACCAATCGTAGAGATACTATTGGGTAAAAGGCGTAAAGCTATTATACCTCCATAACTCACCGCAGTATACATATTTATTTGAACGTTACAAAAACTTACTCATAAGAATGCACACCGTATAACATTGACTTTAGTACCATAAAAACTTAGCAGGCTGTAGCTAAATGACACTTCACCAAAAGCATTTTAACGTGATAAAACTCCGGTAAATATTTTTCCAATATTCCCTTTGACGGAAGCCAGACAGATTACGAGCGTCGTCGGAGTAAATAGGCTTTTCTTATCACTTATCACGTCAAGTTATTTTGATCGTGTAGGGGTATGACGGCAATCAGGGCTGTTGAAAGAACGATTTTTAGACAAGGTTGATTGACAATGGTGCTAATTTTAGTCTCACTATGTCTCTTTCTGACCAAGAACATAAGAAAAGGATGTAAGAAATTTAGTCTTGTCAAATTAGTCTAATGCTTGTTTTCAATATAAATTTAGTCGCCATCTATCGCGTCTACATACCCGCAAATGAAGACGGCAAAGACTAATTTGACAGCTTTAAATATGTTCTCATCATCATCTGAATGCCCTGTTCCCAATCACTTGCTTTAAATGTGTTCTATCAATTCAAAAATTCAAAATTCAAAATCATTCATTCAAATAGACCTTCGCAGGCACTTATGAAAAGTCTGACTCTAATACTCTAATACCGGTTCGGAAGGTTGCATCCATACATCCTTTTGCAATAGTTTTCTTAAGAAAGAGATGTGATGTGACTAAAATTAGTTTAGTGCGATTTACAACAGAAACGGCACCACTGTCCTCTAAACTTGCTCTATCAATTCCATAGAGTAACTTAAGATAGATGGTACAACTCGAGAGCCGGTTTTCATTCATCATAATGGATTAGACCCTGTGTGGAGAAGGGCTATTAATTAATTTAACTTATAACTCACTTTAGGACAAGGGTCTAATGTTCATTTTAGAGTATTCATCATGCCATATGGATAAGTTTAGCACAGCACCAATATGTAAGCCTTGTTATTGAGTTTTTTGTGTTTATAGATAGATAGATAGATAGATGCTTTATTGTCACACCTTGATTGAGAAAACAAAATATACAAAAAACTTAGAATAATAAAGAAAGTGTTACAATGGGCAGCCTTATCACTAAAAGTGATCTCTAACAGGCCTTTATACCTACTTAGCGAGTTATGTTATGGTATTGCAAGCGTCAAATAGGCTACGTTAACCGCTTACCATCAGGTGGGCCGTATGCTTGTTTACTACCATATTATTACAAAAATCTAATATTTTGAAATTGCAATACATTAGGAAAGAAAAAATCCAATAAAGTCAGATTGTCATGGGCGGGTCAGTGGCCAAACGAAAGCCCATTTAATTTAAAAAAAAATGTTAAAATACTTTACTGAATTTCTTCCCGGTTTTCTCCATTAAAAACCTTGACTCATTGGTACACAGATCCCACAGTCATCGGGATCTAGCTATATATTAAAAAAATACCATAATTTTTATTCCTGTAAAAAATTGCTTATCCCCTATGTATGATAGTTACTACATAACCCAAAGACTTTGCTACGCTACTTTTCCATAACCCATATTTCTATTACAGATAAAGAGGCGTGCATAAATTACGTGATGTCAAGTGATACTTAGTGTCATTGGAGAAACGGAGGGGCAAGAATAGTGTCAATAGGTGGTTGTATGGCCGTATGCTTGCTTGCCAAGTTAGTGGTACAAAAAAAATTGCCGACGGAATATTTTTTTTCGAATTCTCGGCTGGCAGTTCCTTCGTAATTCCAATATTTTTTGGTAAAATAGTCACTCATTATAATACAAGTTAATTCATTACCTTTGACTATTTGACGACCCACGCGGGCGAGGAAACCAATAGAAATCAATTGTTATTTTTAACCGCAAGTCAACGGATTAAACGATTCGAAATTGATGAAATGCATAAGATCTGCTCTAAATTCGATTCCTTATACTGGATGGAGATTTCGAGATGGCATATTTTTAAAACTTAGGTTGGGTAAGTCATGCTGAGCAACTTTTACTATGGGACCAATACGGAATTCTCAAAAAAAAAACTTTAGTTTCTGTACTAACAATCAACCTTGCTCGATCGTAATGTATGATTTTTTTTTTGTGATTTCAGTTTTTTTGTGCCATAGTAAAAGTTGTTCAGAATGAATAACCCAATATAGGTTTCGAAAATATGCCATCTCGAAATCTCTACCCGATATAACGTAAACATTAAGGAGGGGTTTTCAAAATTCAGCCCCTAGAGGAGTAAAATAGGGGGGATATACAAAACAGTTTTGTAGTAAGATGCTCAATACGTTTTTATTGTTGAGTTGGAGAGCAAGGACTTTTGTAAACACTCGATATTGCCTTCGTTTTGCCGGTGAAGGTCAGACTAGGGACTCGGTCATCTTGTCGATAAGTTCATCGACTAATCCGTTTTATGGATTTTATTTGTAAATTGTATTAGGTATTGTTATTGGGCACGTATAATGAAATACAGACTAGGTGTGTAAGTTTTGAAGTGCAATATAAAAGTTTTTTTTATAGATTTATATAAAAGGTGCCATAAGTATTTATGCAAGATTTGTTAACACTTCATACAACCTCTGAACGGCTTTAAAACATCATTATATTACTACGGCTAGTAAAGAAGTGTTTTTTGTTAAATAAAGTTTGTTAAACAAAGCAAATACAAATTGGAAAACGAATACCAGGTATCTGATTTTGAATTTGTATTTGCTTTTTTGGCTTCACTTTCGTATTCCGCGCGACATCTGCCTTTTATTCTGTAATCTGTGACTACGGCTATATTATTTAAAACTATTTGTTTCTTTTAACAATCTAAAATTGAAATAATTATTACAGCGCTTGACTATTTTGTAGTAAATAATTAACTTCTCTTTTATCTTTACTTACAAAGTTTAACGATCATTGCTCCGCAAATACGCGAGAAACTAAATATCACTAGTAAGGGAGAGCCATAGTACTATATGGCCCTCTTCTGTCAGCTCCGGTTTTGGTCGCATTTATAAGCTGTTACCAGCAGTGTCAACCATGTTTCCCGGTACAAAAAGTAGCATTAAGCATAACTGCTAAAACTATGTTAACCCGGGGATTTACCCACATCACGCATAAAACTGTCGATTTAAATAATAATAATAATAAAGTTGTTTATTTAGGCATTCTGCACCCATAATAAGGAACAATACAAGTTATACTTATATATAAAAATAAAATACACAACACCTCAAGGTCAGTAAAATACAAAAAAAAAACACAAATCAGAATACCGCAGTCAAATAACTTTATGTCGTGTAAAGTTGTGTTCCTGCGCGTGAGTAAGGTCGCCAGAGCTCATAGGGGAATGGGGAAAGGGCGGTAACGCGTGAGCGATGCTTCTTGTGTTGCAAGCGTCCATATGGCTACGGTAACCGCTTACCATCATGCGGGCTGTATGCTTGTTTACCGAAATAGTTGTAAAAAAAAAAAAACAAAATAAAGTGTACAAGTTCCCATAGGCATAGGTTATTTTAAAAGTAGTCGATAAAACAAAGCAAACTTATCAACTTGGGTGCATCTCTATGTAGTATTTGTTAGTTTGTTCTACCATCCACAAATGTTTATTGAACACTACAAAAGAAACGGGAAGGCTTAGCCTTTGTATAATTAATTAATAAAGTCAACTTCAAGTCAGTACAACAATTATATACTTTTCAATAAGGTATTTGAATTATCACACTTAGGGCTGACTTTACAATGACTAGATAAGCGGTATTTTGCTGTTCATTTGAAAATAGCAGTTTTTGTATAGACTTATCAGAGGAATAGGCTATTTGAGATTTAGACATTTAGACAACACACAACATACTAACACACAAAAGAACTTTGGTACCACTAGGAATAGTGAGCATGATTTTCAATAGCTCCAGATACCAGTCCCTTCACAATTGAGATTTTCTATGTTTTGTTTTGTGTGCGGGGCAACCGCGTAAGTAAATACTGAATGTTGATCTTCTTTGAATTTGGTTGTTTGGAGCATTTATTTAAAAAAGTACTGATCGGATTTTATTCATTTTTTCACCCATAAATAAAGTGTTCCTTAGAGAAGGTTACGTTGTATATTACCTTAGTAAAGTTGTTTCGTAAAAGCACTAAATATTAAGTGAGAATTTAGTGTCACTATCTCTCTTTATAAGAAAGAACATAAGAAAAGGATGTAAAAAATATTCCTGTCAAAATAGTCCAATGCTTGTTTTTAATATAAATTAAGTCGCCATCTATTGCGGTTACATCTATAGCAAATAAAGACGGCAAAGACTAATTTGACAGCTTTAAATATGTTCTATCCTTCTTCAATAATGTTTGTAAGAAAGAGATGTGATGCGACTAAAATTAGTTTAGTGCGATTTACAACATAATCGGCACCAATAAGACTCAAGTTTTAAAGTGTTTTTTTGCAGCGTTCCTTCGTAATACTTGACATTCTTTAGCGAAAGAGCAATCTTTAAAAGATTGTGTAAAATCGTGAGGCAGTACCGTGGCGGAGTAAACTGGTAAATAACTAGATTCTGTCGACAGGAAGGATGCTCTTATATCTTGTTTAGGGTTCCGCTCTGTGAGACGATGCGACGTCGCTTCCTTTTGATGTATGTTCGAGTGGTAGCCATATCCTATATATAGGTTCTCTACATTGAGCTATATTACTACGTACCTATAGAGAAGCTATCGTAAGCAAAGGTTATATCCCATTTTTTAGAGTTAACTAAATTTCTCTTTAGCGCTGAAATAATAATTAGCCATCTGAGCAGACAGTAGAAACACGTAGCGCTATCAGAACGCTTTTAGGAGTATTTTTCTCGCAAACACCGTGATTTTCATGTCGCTTACGCGTTTCGTTCATCGTTCTACAACAACAAGTGTGGTTGAATGGAACATAGTTGTGATGTGTGGCGTCTTTATACGTAGTAATAATAGCTCAATGGTTCTCTATTAAATTTTTACTTCAAATTTTGTACAGGATCCCAACTAAATATTTGTGGCGTAAAATTGAATTTTTGTAACCCTTTTATGGTGGTACAACTTGTTTTAAGTATATGCTTATTTCTAAAAATAATTTTGGTTCAGATAATGTATATTCAAATAATTATTACATGAATTATACCCGTACCCCCTTATTACAAAACATGGTTTAAAGCAAACCCAGGTTTTGAAATAGCCTCGTCTCTTTTTGTTATTTGACGTTAGAAAAAAAAGAAAAAGGGACAGAGTGACTGGTTTTACTAAATTCGCTTTAAACCTTCTTTTGTATTAAGGGGGTTACAGTTCGATTTGCGAAAAAGCTTTGTACAAAAATATCCATTTTTCTTGGAAAAATTCCATAACGTACTTTAAGCACCGCTTGAAAATTCTAAGCACGCAACTTAACCTTTTAAGTTGTCACTTGTCGGCATACCAAGAAGTTTGAAGCACGCTATCACCGTAAACGTAGTATACCATAACTTTAAGTTTAATACCCATATCAGTTATGTGGAGTATGTCGCAGGTAAGCTTGCCCTTTGTGCCTTGAAGATCAAAGGCTTTACCGGCAGGGCCGTTGGAGAGATTAATACTGCTGTATTCAATAGTGAGGTGGTATAGTTTTGAGCACGACTGACGATGTTTAATAACTTGTATAGTCTGTGGTTGAAATTACAACTTTCTTTAAACACTAACGTTACCAAGGGGTAAAATTGGGGGTGATTTAGTTAAAAAGCGATTATGAATAAGGATCCATAATCGCTTTTTAACTAAACCAGTGTAATAGTGTGCCCCGTCTCACTCTTTCGATCACCAAATGTCACGTGTCAGATAAAGACCTCGGAATTTTAGGTAATCAACGTTTGATAACTTTATTATGAATAAGGGGGTTAGTTTCATAAGTGCCCTTCTGGAACCTAAATTGAATAAATGGCTTTGACTTTGAGTTTCATTTGTATTCAGTTTTATTTTTCTTAAGTTTCCTGCAATCCCAGTTATTTTTAACCAAGCGTCTAGCAATGCATTATGCATGTTAATTCGAGGGCTTGCAGGATTCAATGGAATGCAAACTCTGTTTTGTATTTGAAACAAAGAAAGAAAAAAATATATTGCTATTTGAAATCAATAATAGCAGAATAACAAAATAATATTTTACGATAAATTTTTCTTTTATTTTCTGTTCGTGGTGGGTAGGTTCTTGAAAATAGATCGAGTTGCTCTGGTCTTCTTTTACTATCCCTATTACTAAGATTCCGCTGTCCGGCCGTTCGTCTGTCTGGTCTACGAGAGAGAGAGTGCGAGTCCGAATCGTACGAAAATAATTTTGATTAATAAATATTTTTGTCATGCAAATGGCAAATTTTACTTAGTTTGTAGCTTTGTAATTATGTCCCCTGGATTATTATTATTATACGACATATATTATCGTGAAATATGCGAAATTTAATGAAAATTCGTACAACCGTTAGCTAAGTGGTAAAAAACTACACACACACACGCACGCAAACTAAGCGCCCATTATATAAATGATACTTGAGTAAAACTAATTAATTTGTATAAACTAGCTTCCGTACCGTCTCAAGTTTAAAGTGAATCTTCGACGATTAATCCTCTGGAACAGAGGCTCTCAACTATACAATATCGGCCCCTCTCCGCACTTTGAAGGGAACTAATATAATGCCATTACAACTAACGGAGAGGCACTTAAACTTAGGCGATAAGATTTAATTTAAGTTTTATAGTTATACAATAGATTAATTTTGTATTCAGAGCTTTAAGACTCAATATTTGATGTACATATTTTGGAATAAAGGTCAATTATAAATAAGTTTGATACATGGTTTTTAATATGCACAGCTCTTCTTATTTTTAGGGTTCCGAACCAAAAAATTAAAAAATATTAAAAAAAAAAAAAAAACAAAATTCAAAATCATTTATTCAAATAGACCTTCGCAGGCACTTATGAAAAGTTTGACTCTAATACCGGTTCGGAAGGTTGCATTTGCTGAGAAGAGCCGGCAATAAACTCAGCAATTACTCTTTTCAAAACAAGCTTAGATTCATTACATCATATTTACATTCTAATCGCACTGACAACAATTGCGTGCCCCGGCGCGGCGGCAAAACTACAAAGTAGACTGAATCTATATTTAATAAGTAAATAAATAAATGGCAAACTTAAGGCGCGGACTGACTACGATTTTGACAGGACTCGTTCTTCACTGGAATAGGGTTGAAAATGGTAAATCATACATGTGTCGACTCTATGAAATGGACTGTTATTTACGGGTTTTCTTTAGATTATACAGAATATACGCATTAAATTGAATAAGTGTCCGGTTAACATTCTAATATAATCCTGTATCTTATATATTCTTAAAAATAAAATTGTTGTCATCGCTGAAAATACGGAGAATTTCGACGCGAAAGATTTTTTTAGACGTAACTTAGGATTTTTTTATTGGGAATATCAAAGCACTTTTTAATATTCTATTCGGTTAACATTTTTCTCAAAACCCTCTTCTATCCACAGTATTTTTTTGTGTTAGGTATTTCATTGCGTTACGTCATACTCGACTCTCAAAAAAACCCATTTTTGAGATTTGAGCTTAGACCCGGCCTTAAGCAGACCAACCCCCACAAGCAGCACCTGTTCACAAGTATGACGCGTGTGGCGGCCATCGCCCTCCTCGCCATATTAACCCTTATAAAAGGAACCCTTATGGTGCCACTCCATCCATCTGTCTGTCTATTCGTCTGTCACAGCAATATATTTTAGTAACCACTGATGGTATAGATTTGAAATTTGGAGTAGTTACCCAATCTTACCGGATCTGATTGAAATGAAAAAAAAAAATCTAAAAATATTCTGAGTTTCTGCGTAGTTTTTGATTTAAGATATAAAAAAACAAAAAAATACTATTTCCCTCTTATCTTTGAAGTGCGGAAAGCCAAAATTCTGAAATAATTACAGTAGATAGACATTGATGTAAATATTTCAGGAAATGTTTCTAACTAGCCTAAATTTTTCGAAATCATAAAAATTCCATCACAAACAAATTTAGTTATGCGGTCCGGTTTTTTCTACAACAGCCCAAATCAAGAAATTATACCTCGTAAGGAAGGTCAGAAGTCAGAACGCTTTGTGCGTGAGTCAGACTCAGATTCTTGGCCGGTTCTATTTTTGTATTGAGTAGACCCTCGGGCTAAAGGCAAAGCAAAACTTTTATTAAATAAATGTTCAATGCATAAATATTATACATTTCCATCCAATATCCCAAAAATACCTTACTGATAATAGAATGCGTCACAACAAAAGTTTTTGACGAGGGGCAGAAGGGAGATGACCCAAAAACTTTGAGGACACGTGTTCCGAAGTATGCCAGTATTTCTGCAGACCACTCCAACAACTTGTTCACAGCGAATGTTGAGGATTGTAAATTGTTTTAATAAATTCATGACTGTTAAAGCGTAGACGTTGGATTTCCTTAGAAAATAATGAGAAATTCAACGGGGGAATTTGGACATAGTGGATGCTTGCGCATTAGAATAGTAACAATGCTTTACAAGATGAAAAGGGATTTATACCTTGTTGTACATGTTGCATGTGCTTTAAACAGTGAAAAAACTTTTTAACGAAAATAATTAACCGCCTTCAAAGTACACTAAAAAGTATGAAATTACTCTCAGATAAGTCTGACACTGGTGCCGATTCTGTTGTAAAACGCACTAAATTAATTTTAGTCACATCTCATCTCTTTCTTACGAACATGATTAAAAAAGGATAGAACATATTTTAAGTTGTCAAATTAATCTTTACCGTCTTATTTTGCGTGTATTTAGGCGTGACCGCGATAGATGGCGACTAAATTTATATTGAAAAGGCTTATTCCTGAAATCCCCCCTAAAAATCCCCCCTGAGGGGGAATAGTGGAATTTATAAAAAAATGTCCAGAATTCCCCCTTGATAATCCCCCTTAAGGGGGAAAACTGGAATCTACAAAGCTAATTATTCCACAAATCCCCCCTGACAGTCCTCCTAAGGGGGAAAAATGGAATCTAAAAAAAAAAGTCCAGAATTCCCCCCTGATAAATCCCCCTTGAGGGGGAAAACTGGAATTAAAAAAGTCTATGTCCAGAAATCCCCCTTGAAAATACCATGTTATGTCCAACCCGTTGGTTCTCGTGAGAGACGCGCGTCCTATAATAACAATTGAGGTCATTGTTATTTTTTTAACCGCGAGTCAAAGTATTAGTAATTTTAATGGTTAAATCATTATTTATACAATTTTAATAAAAAAATTATCTCATCTACAATAATTTAATATTCAAGAAATTACTATCAAAATAAAGAACCACCAATATGATTAGATAAAGCTGTTAATATACCAACATTATAAGTTTTATCTATTTTGATAATAAATTACTAAAATGACAAACAGTAGGTACCTAATGCACTATTGGTATTACTCTCTCCATTTACTTATATTAAATCTCTCTCTTAGTACCTCAAAAAATTTATACTTATGAAAAAATGGTACCAGGATAACATAAGCTCGAAGGAGATATATCCAAAAAAAAATTAAAAACAAAACCTGGTACCATTTTTTCATAAGTAATAATAAGTATACAGTTTGTGGAAATATATATAAAATATATGTTGTTTTGTAACTAGGGAGAGCTCCTTCAAGCTTCTATTGTACTGGTACTATTTAAAACTGTTTATATAAAATATATCGATAAAAAAATAGTTTTATTTTACAGAATAATTTAATTATTTATTATTAATTACAGATGAATATTAATTTATTTATTACTTTCCTAGACTTAAATTTTCTCAATTCGAATATAACATAAACAATACAAGTCACCATATGATTTTTATTATTATGAAGAGCTTGGGTAAAATGATCTGTGATGATTTTAGAGCATCAGCTAATATTTTAAATTGTACAAGTATAACAGAAGTTTGAAGGAGCTCTCTCTAATAAAAAAACAACATATATATTCTTTTAACTTATGAAAAAGGAGAGAGCTCCTTCGAGCTTATGTTATACTGGTACAATTTTAAATATTAGCTGATGCTCTAGAATCGGTGCTCTAATGGGAATATTCAATAAAATAACGTAAGTTAGTACTTACGTTATTTTATTGAATATTAATGGTACCAAGACTTAGTAGTCTTGGTACCATTTTTTCTTTAATTAGTTTAATTTTTTGGAGGTATTTAGAGAGAGATCAAAACACCACAACACTAGAAGCTACAAATCCGTCGGTGCTCAAAAGGGAATGTTTTCGAATCAAATTTTTGTTCCCATTTGAGCACCGATCCAAAATATGAATCGGTGCTGAAAAGGGAATAGGATCGGTGCTCAAAATATCGGTGCGCAAATGGGAATACTTCTAGCCGATATCCCTCATCGCTGTTTGTTTGTGATTGTTTCTTTGTACTCTTCGTCACATTTTATTAATACAAAATTCAATGAAGAAATAAAGACTGAATTATATATTATATTCTCGTTTTTTTTGTTTATTAAATTTAATAGAATCTATATCTAATTTTATTCTATATTCTATTTTTTAAATTTATTTAAAGGGTGTAGAAACTAAAATTAAAAATAGGGGGGAAAAGTGGAATAATCTAAAATGTAAAGGGGGATTTGTGGACTTATTTTACGTCAGTGTCCAATTTTCCCCCCTGAGAGAATTTCGCTCAGGGGGGAAAAGTGGAATAAGTCAAAATGAAAAGGGGGATTTCTGGATAATTTTTACATTAGAGTCCAGTTTTCCCCCCTGAGGGGGATTCTCTCAGGGGGGATTTCAGGAATAAGCCATTGAAAACAAGCATTGGACTAATTTGACACAACTATTTCTTACATCCTTTTCTGATGTTCTTTGTTAGAAAGAGACATAGTGACATTAAAATTAGTTTACACTCTTAGTTTATTAGTTTCACTGTTTTGAAGTCAGCGAAAGAGCATGACGTGTTCTATAGTAAAATATTTCGCTGACTTCAAAACAGTGTCAGATAAGAGTTATTTCATACTAATTAGTGTACTTTGAAGGCGGTAAATTTTTTTGTAAATATTTTTCAAAAATGTTCAATGTTCCCTCAACTGTCTTTTGGCTCCACCATCAGATCGACTCCAGACCTTTGCTCTAAAATACTTAATGAAAATATAATAATAACAAACGCACTAGTCGTCAATACGATTTTCGAAGGTTCCCCTCGATTTCTCTGGGATGCCGTCATCAGATCTTAGTTTCCTTATCATGGTACTACCCTTGGGATATCTCCTTTTCAACAAAAAAGAATCATACAAATTGGTTCATAAACGACGAAGCTATCCGCGAACACACATAAAAATATATATACGTACGGTCGAATTGAGAAATCTCCTCTTTTTTTGAAGTCGGTTAAAAATGTTTATTGTGACTGACTAAAAAAATTCAAAGTATAAACTAGTCACTTCGTCTTTGCTTAATTATACAAATGAACATTCTAGATGTTTTTTAAATCATGATATAATCTATTGCGTTGTTTATAAGAACTAAGCGCACAAAAAAACAAACAAGTATAATAAGTTTATGTATACTATTGAGAAAACACATAATCACATATAGGTACTTATTTTTGATTTTTGACCCTAAATAAGCTAAATTTTAACCCTTTTACTGGTCATCTCCAACTACTAACAAAATTAGGTTCGTGGCGACGTAATTCGATTGTGGGGTCGGCAAACAAAATTTTGTTTGTTACCCATCGCTCGGTTAGCCTTCCCATGATTCCATTAGCGATGGAGCGCTCAGTAATGGATCTGGTTGCACGGAAACTATCCTAATAACAAACCATGTTTTGTAGTTGGTGATTGTTCAAAGCTCACGGTAAACTTTAAATGCTACTTTAATCAGGTTACGTGTGCCGCTTTGTAATTTGTTTAGAAGCCTATGTTGGTTGGATATTACAGGTAGATTTATACTTTGCTTCGATTTATATTATGTAGAATATTGTTAGAGCAATGATGTGCGTTTAAGGGGGATTGGCATTTATTTTATTACGTTATTAATTTACAAACATAAATATCCTGATACATTCCTCACACACGGTCATCTGATCCCAAACTAAGCAGAGCGTGTACTATGGAAACCAGGTAACTGATATAATACATATACAAAATTTTTGCTTGTAAATACATACTTAATATACATAATTACACCCAGACTCAGGACATACAGACATGTTCATGCATACAAATGTATGTCCTGTGTGGGAATCGAACCCACGACCTGCGGCGCGATAGGTGGAATCTTATCCAAATGCGCCAACTGACCCGTCATACACATAATACAATCGATATACTTATAAAAAACATTCCTCCAATCATCAGCAAGGTTGTCAGCAGACTGTCAGCTCTTTTTAATTTGCGTTTTCAGTATTTACAGCCAAATAATCATTGAAGTAAGCAAGGTAGGCATTAGGTATTTAGCATCGGTTTTGGTATCTGTAGGATTTTGGACCTAACGGCAAACTACTATATATCTCTAAATATAAAAATAAATCCATTTCCCGTGGTCACGCCATACCTTGAGAACGACTTTACCGATATCATCCATCTTTTTTTTAAAGTTTTCTAATAATCTGGAGAAGGTTCTTATGAAACAAAAAATAAGAAAGTTGCGTAGAAAAAGAAAACTTAACGGTAGGATAGGGTAGGGTAGGATATCCCTCGGATACGCGTGTGAAACCGCGGGGCGCAACTTGTAACCACTATTTGCCATAGAGAAGGCAATTCGAAAATCTTAGCCGTACTAGACGATTCACTACGACCAACTTTGCTTGCACATATTGATGCTACACCGCTTCCCTCGTAGCTTACTGCATATAATCTCTACTACACACGGTAAAGTGATATAGCTTTATATGTTTGTTTGAAAGCTTTTAACTAAATTATACTGAACGGATTTCATTCTTATTTTCACCAATTGATATAGTGTCTCCAAGATAAAGTTTTTATTGCTTTGTATAGGCCTGTGTTAGACCACAATCTCACCATGGTAAGTGATGATGTGGTCGAAGGTGGTAAGCACACAAAACCTAGATGTAGCTGGCTCTCAAATGCAGCTGTCGGAACACACCGATAGGTGCTTGGCGACAGATTTTCAACTTGAGGGTGATAGCCAGCCAGGTGGGTACTATAAAGTAACCTATAACCGTGCTATGGTTTCCTCACTATGTTCTCCGAAAGCTCAAGTTCATTGTAGGATACGACAACAATATATGCAAATATGTAAATAAGTACATGCTACGAAACGCTACGCCTCTACGCTCGTAGCGCGCTACGAACTACACAAAAATCAACATCACAGCTTGTAAAACGTGACAGTGAATAAGACGATATTTCCACTTATATTCTCTAACTTGTTTTAGCCGATAACGGGATATTCTTCACACACTATCAGATCCCAAACTAAGTAGAGCTTGTACTATGGAAACCAGATATCTGTTTACATATACTACATTTTTGTTTTAACAAAAAAGTGTTTATGCACACAAATGTGTATCCTGGGCGGGAACTACCCCGCCTTACCAAACCCGCCAACTGGTCCGTAAATTTTTTATTTACGAAGTCGATAAACAAGCGTACTGCCCGCGTGATGGTAAGCGGTTACCGTAGCCATATGGACGCTTGCAACACACGAGGCATCACTCACGCGTTACCGACCCTTTTCCCCTCCCCAATGAGCTCTGGTGGACTTACTCACGTGCTACACAACATAAAGTTATTTGGCTGCGGTATTCTGTAAGGTGGAGGTACTTCCTCAGTCTTATTTTTATTTTATTTTTTTTATTTTTAAGGCAGACTTAAGTAAGTCATGCTCACTTTAAGGCCTTTGCTTGCGGCGGCGTCGTGTGACGGGTCGCTCACTTCCCTCCAATATGGCGAGGAGGGCGATGGCTGCCACACGCGTCATACTTGTGAACAGGTGCTGCTTGTCGGGGCTGGTCTGCTTAAGTTTGCTAGTTACTTATAAATATCAGAAACTTGTTTTGAAAAGAGTAATTGCTACGTTTATTGCCGGCTCTTCTAAGCAAATACAAAAATGCAACCTTACGAAGCGGTTTTAGAGTCAGGCTTTTCATAAGTGCCTGCGAAGGTCTATTTGAATAAATTATTTTGAATTTTGAATCGCTATGCTTTACTTCTTTTAAAGATATGTCCTATAGTAATGTCCTATAGTAATATGTTATTGCAGATTATGATATAACGTGCCTTTTATTACGATTATTTGTGCCATTTTGAGGCGCGAACTTCGCCTTTATTATATTAGTAGACTATGTACAAACACGATGACCTATTTTCGTGATATGTTTATCTCGTATAAGCTCGGTTAACTAATGAGGAATCGATACAGTCGCGTGCAGGTGTCTACGTAATTGCTGTCTTGCTATCAGGCTCATTGATTTCAAGTTGTACGATATACCGCGCCACAGGTCTTGGAAACGGCTAATCTGATGGGACTCAAGGATGGTTTAATCCATGGATGGATGGTTTTGATGGTGTATTGTATTGTATACTAAAACTCAGTTGCACAAATTCATACACACGCATACACGATACATACACACAAACACATACACACACCCCACAGTCTCGCTCCATTTTGACATCTGCGCACTATGATGTATTGGGGAGCCTGAAGATCTAAAATACAGACTTAGGCTGAGTTTAGACTCCAGATCTCCCACAAATTACGAATTTTGCAATTTTTTATTGTCAACTGCATGTATGTACAATGTAATTTGTAAAAAAAAAACAGCCAATAGAATAGTACAATGTTTACGTCTCATCAGTTTTGCTGCAATTCTATTGGTTAATATTTGATCTATATTATATTTGAATATTTGAATCATGATCGGACTATCGTGTTTGGTGTTTAGTGATAGACCGTACCATCATAATCAGATTAGTCGTTTCCGTGATTTGACCAATATTAACAGGTGTCAGAAACGCATCTTTCGGCGGCCGCACAATACTATAAATTACTGTGGTAAGTGTCTTCCCTGTACTGTTTGTACATAGGGTGACTGGTAATTAGTAAACGATACTGAGACACATGATTATACTCATGATAACAAACAACTTTCCCAAAGAAACAAATAGGGATGAATAACTAATTAAATAAAAGCTGATGGTGTATTCTTTTCTGTTTGTTAGGTACCAAATATGATGGACCCATGTGCTAAGTAAATTAAAAACAAAAGTTTCTTTGGGAAAATTGTTTGGTATCATGAGTACAAACATGTATTGTGTCTAAGTATCGTTTACTAATTACCAGTCACCCTATATATGTCAGTATTAGTCAGTAATTCAATGAACAGCAAGCGCGGCTGCGGAGAGAATGAGTTGTTGATACTTGTGAAGAATGGGCTTACCACACGGTAATGACTAATTCTGAATTTGATTTCAATCTCAGATTTTGCTGGTAGTAAGGTTTCCCTTAGAATTTTTGAAAGTCCAATCGGATAATAGCTCAGGTTAAAAAAATTAGTGTTAAAACTAGGTCATGCTAAGAAGTCATATTTGACAAGAGGGTGTCTCTCCTTACCGCATTATGTTTGTCTCTTTTTGACACATTGTAAATGGGCTGTCAAAAGTGACCTATCCAGGATTTAATTTGTTTTCAATAGAGATCAACTTTAATTTTCACGTTTATGATATTGTTTGTGACCTCTCAAACAATATTCTTTGAAATAAATAATATGATTATGAATCGTTACGTGACAAGCGGCTACAAAACGCACAAAACCGCTTTTCCAACTGAGTAGATTGGCTCTTTTGCAGCTTCCCACGTTTGTTTGAAGCCTGCCTTTGTGAATACTTGGAGATTGCTTTCTATTGGTAAACTAAATAATGCGGTACAATGTTTCTGTTCTATTGTACCAAACCACAATGGAGTATTTTAATTTATTAAGTACATTTAGGTTGTTACGCAATTTTCACAAATAAATCTAAATAGATGACGCAAGTCCTACCATCCTTATGAAAACCAAGCGTGTCACATTTTTCTACCTACCATAATGTCACAAGAGCGCTTCAGTTAGGCTGGCATTACAGCTATAACGTGAAAATGAAACGATCCTATTTGTCAGCTGAACACATCCCTCGCTACACATCTCTGGTGGACGATGCGAGTTCTCTGTCCGCGTGAAAGATTTTCAAAAGGAGAGAATTTCTCTCCCTTTTGGCACAGATTTGGCACGCAAAGTGCATACACTCGCGTCATCTATTTAGATTTATATCTTTGGTCTTTAATAATATGAATAGCAGTTCCAGGAATTCTACTTTTTACAATTTTTTTATTAACTTGCAATAACTATGTATGTATATGCGGGTCAAATCTTGCAAGTCGAATTTCACCCACTTCCAGTAGTCGGATTGACTTGATATTTAGTTTACATTAGTATATTGGAAGACAATGCAAGTACAGTAATCAAAAAGTACAGTCACCTAAAAAAAATTGTATTCAAAATGAAACTTTTACCGTGCACTTATCGGCAAGCCAACGGGTTATTCCTTTGACTGTTTGATGATCCGCGCGGGCGAGGAAAACAATATAAATCAATTGTTATTTTTTAACCGCAAGTCAAGGGTCAATGCCTGTAGATTTCAGATTAAAATGATCAATTAACATTCAAAGAATATAGTCTCAGCTAACATATTCTATGTTTATTTAGACTTCAATTAGCTTGGGTTCCAGATTATCATAAAAAAAGTTAAGTCTAAAAAAATCTTATAAAATGCCTATAAGTTAACCGTAAATTATACGATATCAGAGGCCTGGGGCCTCTTAAAACAAAATTTGCATAAAAACAACGTATCAACTCTAAAAAACTTTCATAAAATCGTTAATCATGAATAATGCATGACAATAAAAAGCAATGTTAAAATAAAGTACTCACTTATTTCTGGTCCTCTAACTATAAAGTTTTAGGAGGGTATCTAACGAAAATTCTACTTACAAAGACTATAAACCGTATTTCTGTCCCCACATAAGTGATGACCATAAAATCTGGCAAAGTAACACTTGATTCGTATGACGGCTTTGTTGTTCAAATATATCTTTTTTTATTAGGAAGTTTACACATCTAATGGTAGCTGAAGACTTTTTTTTGTTTTTTTTTATACCATTAAGGTGGCAAACAAGTTTACGGCCCGCCTGTTGGTAAGCAGTTACCGTAGCCTATGGACGCTTGCAACACCAGGGGTATCACTCGCGCGTTGCCAACCCTGAAGAAATCTCTTCACACCTTTTTTGAAGAACCCCATGCTGTACTCCATTGGAAAAACCACGGCGGGGAGCTTATTCTACAGTCTAAGCGTCCGCGGAAGAAAACTCGTAGCGCGCAGAGTTATTGTGACCTATTCGTTTTAATTTTATATGCATAGGCTTATTGCGATCGTTACAGAACTTTACAGTGCGACTGCAGAGAGAATGCGTTTCTGACACCAGCCCCCCTAGACAAGAGTGTTGTCGACAATCGTCATCGTTAGTAAACGATCAACCTTTGTATGGGATTGACATAAGAGATTGTTAAAAATAAGTAAAATAAATATCCTGGCACATTTCTCACGGTCATCTGATCCCAAACTAAGCAGAGCTTGTACTATGGAAACCTGATAACTGATATAGTACATATACTTTTTTGTTTGTAAATACATACTTAATATAAATAATTACATCCAGACTCAGGACATACAGACATGTTCATGTACCCAAATGCATGTCCTGTGTGGGAATCGAACCCACGACCTGCGGCGCGGTAGTTGGAATCTTAAACAGCTGCGCCAACTGGCCCGTCACGTGATCTTTCGATTTGAAATTTCAATCCCATACAAAGGTTGATTGTTTACTAACGATGACGATATAACGTGCCTTCCGAAGCACGGAAACGCTCGATTTGAAATACCACTAGGCGGTCACCCATCCAGGTACCGACCACGACAGGCGTAGCTTAACTTTGCCGATCGATTAAGAACGGCTAATCATGCTACACCACGAGCGCTTCACTAATCACTAATCACTAATCTATGCCTAAGAAAATACAGAACCTTCATGTGAAAGTCGTATCGCAATAGGATAAGCGGTTTTCGAGAATTGTCCAATATTATAGTAAGAAACGCATTTTCACAGAAGCCGCTAGGGGTAACAGTAGCACGTAACCACAAACCCATAACTTCTTTAATACAAAACAAGGCTTAAAGGTTCCAAGCCTTGACGTGAAGAAAAACTTATGAAAATAGAATCTTTTCCCGGCATTTCACGTTACGAGGCTTCCGCTTACGAATTTCCTTATAACTCTAGAAAGTTCTACCCTATCACCGTTCCATTTAACTTGCAAAATGTCTTATAAGGTTTGTCGTACACGTGTCGAATTAAGTTGTTAATTTGCAACATATTTCGTTGTTAGGGAAATCGGAAAATGTATTTTCAAATTGCAGTGCTGTATACAAATGCTTTTTGCTGCTTAGGGAGACTGCGTGAATGTGTCTTCGACAACTAAATCAATATGTTTTTTATATCTATGAATAAAACATATTATAATAAACAGTATATTTGAAAAAAAAATGTATGATGATTGTACCCAACTGATATGGCTTACCGATGTATCTGCGCAGAAGAAAATTTTTGTACATTTTCAAAGCGCGGGAAACCGCTATTGGTCGGCAGTTGCCGCCATGTTAGCACGCGCCGTGCGGAGTGGCGTGACTTGCGAGTGAGACGGAACTAACAGCTGCAGTGTATTATGAACCTTATAGTGGTGATCTAAGGTTGATTGTAAGTTTTAAGCATTATTTCGTTAATCTTCGGAGCCATACTTTCTTTTCTGTGCGACGAAGATTCACGAGTAGTAGTACGTACGTAGTATATTATTTACTCTGTGGCCTTACTGAAATACCGAGAAGAGCCGGCTAGCAAATAATCTTTTCAAAACAAACTCAGATTTATAACAACCTTATGATCAAAATGTTATTAGTTACCTCACATTAGTAATATACCCGATATTTTATAACAAACAATTAAGTTTAATAACTAAAAGTGAATTATACTGCAAAATACCTGCAGCCAAGTCTATGATCGTAAAATCAAATCTATTACCATAATTAACACGTGGAATGCTTATTAGCGATTACATAATGTAATGATGTTAACACGGATCTAACGATTTGCTCAACCAACTGGAAACCTAATTCTGCGCGTATATAACCTACGACAGCGTAGCTTGTACCTACGTGATGAAATTGGCAAATTGCCTATCTACGCCCAGTTGTTATAATGGATTATGGACTGTATTTGTTTGTACTTATGGTTTATGTGGTCGATTTTAAAAGCTGTTTATTTAGATGTGCTAAATAAGAAAATTGTATGAGCCATAATGTAATACTAGTGCGACGCAAAAAACCACTGCAACATATTGCATATTAATATGCAAAATGAATGACAAGAATATTTTGCGCTCACCAACATTTCCATTTTACCATTTAAAATTCAATTTTAACAGCAAAGGAATATAATTTTATTTACACTGTCCACTTTCTTTTTGGAATCGTATAAATCCCACTCTTTTGTTTTCAATTCACTGTTATTTCCAGATGATAGTTTTATGTTTTGGAATTACCTACATATTAGTTTATACCTCTAAAAATAAACATTTATCTTTAAAAATTAATAATAAATAAAATATTTGTCTCTCGATACACACTTGTACAAAACCTAAAAGATAAATAAATAAATTGCTTTATAAATATAACTAATCAACAAAATATCCATTTTGAATTAAAGGTGAATTTTTTTATATAAAAAAATCCTTAGTGTCTACAACCGGGGATCTTACCCTATGTGGTGAGCCTTATGTTCCTTAATATATTTTGAACGTAATAAAAAATGAAGCTTCGCAGGATTTTCGATCCCCATTGCATTTTACGACAGTACGTTTCATGACGTCATTACGTGGAAGAACTTCGCCTCAAAATTGGAAATTTTATATAAATTTTGTGCCCTGTATAGCTGATTATGTGTTTATGATAACCCTCAAAGACTTGTAAATAGCAAACCAACACTAACAAAATAAGTTCTGAATGATATAATGAATATTAAAAGCGTCTTGTTTTAATTTTAAACATTCTGCAGAAGAGGTATTAAAGTTCCATTTAGTTATTTCTGCAATAACTAATGACCTAGTTCCGGACATTGGACACAATTTTTTATTCAGCTGGGTATTATTACGAGACATATACAAAACTGCAGCTCTCTCGGTAAAATCTTCTTTGGATAAAACTTCTAAGTTTAAAAATAGTCCGTATAAAAAAAAAAAACCTGTGTATGAAAAATATCTTAGTTTTATTCGCGATAAAGCAATTCTTGCTTTTTACATTCAGCCAAGTATACTATTTATTTCGAAAGAAGCCACCAATACGACTTGATAAATTGAACTGTCTTTGAAATAAATCTACATTTTAAACAAAAGCGAGAAAACAACAGTGTACTTCGAATCTACAAAGAGAAATCGAAAAGATTTACAGTGTTAAAAATACAGCAAAGGGTTTATCAACATAGCTTTTTACAAATTCTTATCCTCTAAATCTAACGTGTTGGTAGAATCGTTGTTTCAGTCCCCATAACATGGATAATCCGTTTTTATATCCCACCATTTATCCTGGCTTAGGAGGGTCCGCAGCTGACCTTATGACGTCATTCGGCACGCACTTTTGATGTAGGATGTTCTTAAAAAGGTTTTTATTGTTTGTGATATTTTTGCTCAGAAGTAGTATTTTTTTTATGTTATTTGCTTTTAGTTGGTTTATATGTTCTTTAAATTAGTTTAACTATAATTATTTAATTGGTGGGTGTTGTGTAGTCATATAGTTTCCGTGTCCGCGGATAAGAGTGTACAGTAGTATCCAACTGATAAGGCGCGTCGTGAATCTTCGTTCGCACAGAAAACAAAGTATGGCCTCGAACATTAACGAAAGAATGCTTAAAACTTACAATCAACCTTAGATCACTACTATAAGGTTCATAATACACTGCAGCTGTTAGTTCCGTCTCACTCGCAAGTCACGCCCCTCCGCACGGCACGCGCACATGGCGGCAGCTGCCGACCAATAGCATTTCCCGCGCTTTGATTTTTTTTTCTTCTGTGCAGGTACATCGGTAAGCCATATCAGTTGGGTACTACTGTAATAGCCCTATCCAAGTTTAATATCTTCTAGTCTATAACAAAACCTTTGTGGTATTGCTAGGGTAGGGTCCATAGGTGATAGTGCCCACTCCGTACCGACAGACTATCTATATGCTTGTTAGTCTTCTAAAACTATGATGTATTCACATCACATCAGAATTTTCATCTTATCCCTTTTTTTGAGTAAAATCCCCTTCCATCTTGTGCTATTTCTTATTCTGATTGCAACCGGATCTGCCCTGTAATTATCTTAAATATTGTCTACCTAATGAACCACAGGGAAATTATATATCGAATCGACTAGGCCTGTAGACAAGATGGTTATAGAAAATCGTCATCGTTAGTAAACGATCAACCTTTGTATGGGATTGACATTTCAAACCGAAATATCACGTGATTTTTAACAATCACTTATGTCAATCCCATAGAATAGAAGTGTAAGAAACAAAGATGACCTACAAGCTATCTCATGCAGACTAGCATTATCTAAGAAACTTCCTAAAATAATGGGTCAAAAATTGTTCATGAAATTGCCGAAGCCCATTAGAGAGATCTCGAATATATGTATTTTTGAAAACAATGTAAAACGTTTGTTATTGAGCAAAACAGTGTATAATTTAAGAGAATATTTCGTAAATGACTACAGTCACTTTAAAGTTTGCATTGACATTGAATAACATCTATTATAGTATTTATTTTTATAATTATTATTTTCTTAATTGATTGAAATAATTCTACATTTTATTAATTGTTTATATTTTTACATTCTAAAATGATATTATTTTTTATTGCTCAATTATTAATATCTAATACATATTTTGTGACATTGACGATGCCCCTATACAGCTGAAGCAACTTGTATCTTTTTATTTTTATCTTTTTTTTTTTTTTTTTTTTTTTTTTATATTATGTACACCAATTTAACATTTTAAGATATGTCTGATTATGGTTTTTAATATTATTGTCAAATTATCACGAAGTTAGTATATATTTTGTAACCTGCTTGACAAGTCTAATCTTGCAAGTGTATGGCTATGTTTTGCAACAAAGCTGTATTATGATGCAAACTTATGACAATAAATGATTCTGATTCTGATTCATACAAAGGTTGATCTTTTACTAATGATAACGATTGTCGATATCCATCGTCTAGGGGGGCTGGGCCAGTAGACAAGATGGTTGTCGACAATCGTTATCGTTAGTAAACGATCAACCTTCAATCATTCTAGGGGGGCTAGTCAATCTGAATCTGCGCTTGTTCAAATTCTCAAACACATGTTATTGAGGACGTTACTCAGTTTCACTCAAGATTCCTAAAATTGGTTACTTACACCCTTTCTTTTACTATATCAAAATATCGTTCTCAACATATTAAATCCAAGTATTACAAGGTAAATATCTCATTGCACGTTAATGGAAACCATTAATGAAGGCACGCGACACACGGAGCGTTCTCTAATGTAATTGTATTGCACTATGCGCCGGCCGATAAGCTGGCGGCGGGCGGCTTGCTGTGCCGTGTCAGCTGACTTCGCAGTCACGCCGGTAATACACTTTGCCGTGCTTGCAGTTGTTGTACATACGTTTCATTTAAGACTTGTTAGTTGCAGAGCTTCTTGCCGGAGTCTTCTCAGTTTAAGTGTATTCCGAACCGGTGGTAAATTCAACTGTATGTAACAAATTGACGTTCATAAGTGCCTTATCGGGGCCTAAATTGAATAAATGATTTTGATATTGCATATCTGTGAATGTCAACAAGAAAATCAACACTCTATAACACTATTATAGAGTGTTGATTTTCTTGTTTTATAGTAGGGCGGCACCTAATTTTGATATTATTTTCTACGGTAGATGGGTTTGTTTTTAATTACAATTTCACAGTGGAAATTGATGATGTGAACTCGGCTCTTTAGGGCCACTGTCAAAAGCATAGTGTAAAAAAATATTAATAGAGTGATAAATAGATTACATTACCTTGCATGAGCAGTTTGCATATAGATGCATTCATATCGCACACTAGTGATTTACTGACAGAAAAAATGACGATGAGTTCCTTGTCATTTTGTCAAATTTTTCGTTTGTTCTCAATAAAAGTATCGATAAAAAACGAAAAATTGGCATTCATTATAATGTATTTAGTCGTTCAAACTATGAAGCAGTTGGTTTCAAGACAGCCATGAATATATCCGTGCTCACGGCACATACTCTAGTACAGTCGCTCTACAAATTTTCTATATTTATAGTGAGAGCGCACCGGTAGGTATATTTCACATTTTGCTGAGTTTCTTGCCGGATTCTTCTCAGTTGAAGGCCGAGTTGCGAACCGGTGGTAACTTCAGTAAATATGACCTTCATAAGTGCCCTTCTGGGGCCTAAATTGAATAAATGGCTTTGACTTTGACTTTGACTTTTGACATGATGGTGGAAACTAGAACTCTACCAGTCTAAAACAAGTATTGTCTTTAAATGTAAGCATCGTAGTCTGCGATTTAAGTGAGTGAGCAATTCAGTTCCGAAACGGGGCAACACTAAATCAGTAACAATTTATTTTGCACACACAACACTTGCGAATAGCAATGCAACGTAAATACATTGCGCCTCACTCGAGAAACTTAATAAAACATGGACGCCTGTATACGAAAGCGAAAAATTCTTTGTAACAAACGACATGAAGGTAGTTGTAGTACTTCGTTCAACAATTCTTCATTTCAATAGCTGCTATTACTCAACTTGTATTTTACTTTTAAAACTTGAATCGGACTGCCAGTTCTTTGTAGTTTCAAGAACCTCTAGGAGTCGCTCTAAATTTGCAATTTTGAATTTAATAGTTATAGCGAGTAGGTATAAATCCTAATGCGTCGCCTACTGATTAGGTATTAGTATTGAGTAATCGAAATCCTGCTGTATTTGGTCGAGATATGGCTAATTTTCAATTAACTTGATTCATGCATTTGATTTGATACCTGTCCAAATGATCATTGCGTTGTAATCATCTTGGCGCGGTTGATCAGATGGAATGGTTAATGCAACGTAGCTGTGATGTGACGTTGGTATAGGTGGGGACTTACTACGAATTCTAATTAAATTAAACACGTTTTTAATGCATTTGAAGATGTGTTGACAGGAGTTGCGCTGAGAGTTGAAGAGAAGTGCAGTGTACTTGGTATTACTCAGCTATCATCACCATCACTTGAAGATATGATAGAAGTATACCCAGCAAAAGCAACGCCATAGATTTCTGTCTGACATTCTTCCAGTTGGTTCTTCCTACCTCTAGGTGAGACTGGTCATCCGCGCAGCAGCTCGCAACGAAACCAAAGACAGATCACACTTTCTATTGAGTAAGAGCACCTTATCCGAAATTCTATGAAAATCACAAATCTATACTCTATACCTAATTGTGTGTGTTTAATTAAACGCGCTAAGCTCTGGAATTCGAAAACATATTTGACTAATAGGAAGCTACATTATCCTCGAGTATTATAGGCTACTTTTTATCCCGGGAACGCGGGTGAAACCCCGGGGACAGCTTGATCAATATAACCTTATTTCCAATCAAAGTTTCCACTCAATTCCGAACTCGTAATACCTTAATTTGTGTAGTAATATCTAATCACACTTATAACAAAACTCATCCTCTCGGGTATACCATTACAACTGCTAACTAAGATCTTAGTTTAATCAAGGTTCCCGTCGACTAATCTACCGGTAAATTACTATTGTTAATTAGTTTAGAGATGTAATCTGAATGAGATTTTAGTGATAAATACCTTAGTTATTGCTATGATGAGCTTCCTTGAATGTTTGGAATGTATGGTAGAATTAATTAACTAATGAATATTATCTAATATTTTTGGGTATACATCAAACAGGCCCTCATAAGCACGTATGAATAGTAGACTCTAATACCGGTTTAGAAGATTTCTTTCACTGAGATGAGTCGGCCTTAATTTTATTTTATTTAGAAATAATCAGTGTTCAATAAATATAGTTTCATTTAAACTCATAAACGATACGTAATCTGTGGATCGTAGTAGTAACAAAAAATAGAGGTAGATTAGTATATTTTTAACCGACTTCAAAAAATGGAGGAGGTTCTCAATTTGAATGTTTTTTTTTTTATGTTTGTTACCTCATAACTCCGTCATTTATTAACCGATTTGGAAAATTCTTTTTTTATTTGAAAGGGTACGCTTCCCGTTTGGTCCCATTGTCTTGCTGGGTATACTCTATCATATCTTGAAGCGATGGTGGTGATAGCTGAGTAATACTAAGTAACACTGCACTTCTCTTCAACTCAAAGCGCAACTCCTGTCAAAACATCTTCAAATGCATTAAAAACATGTTTAATTTAATTAGAATTCATAGTAAGTCGCCACCCATCAGATCAGGATTTGATTACTTCTTAGTGTACTTTGAAGTCGGTTTAAGGTTTTGTAAAACAGTCCAATTATTAATATATTTATGTTTATTTTTAACCGACTTCAAAAAAAGGAGGAGGTTCTCAATTCGAATGTTTTTTTTTTTGTTTTTTTTTTTTTATGTTTGTTACCTCATAACTCCGTTATTTATCAACCGATTTGAATTTTTTTTTATTTATTTGAAAGGGTACACTTCCCGTTTGGTCCCATTGTCAGATCAGGATTTGATTACTTCTTAGTGTACTTTGAAGTCGGTTTAAGTTTTTTGTAAAACAGTACAATTATTTAATATACTACTGCTGGTTGTCCCTAATAAAATAACAAAACAATTGCAAGTGATGGCAATAAAAAAATAAAGGTCTATGTAATTCATTATGGGAGTACCATGAACCCTATAATCTATATAATCTAATAGTATAGTTTTAAGAGTCGTTGCACTCAATGATCGTACCTACACCACATCAATCAAGGGGTACGCGAGACACAGGATATTTCTATAGCGGGTGAATTTACACTCAGGGTGGCAAAGGTTTTAAATTTCATCTTTCCTATCATTTTCCTATATTTTTTGGGGTCAAAATCTTTTATTTTGTAAGATGAGGGTAGTTACCCATCAAAGATATTTTACCTAATTTACACAAGTCATCACCTCACCTCAATAACAATATTTCATGATAATATACCTGTCGGAATATTCGATATTACGTTCGCTTCAATTTGTGTACCTAATTGAAATTGCCTTCCGCATATCAATTAGATTTAAGGCTCATCTCCACTTGGGAATTTCGACATCCGTTACATGATTGTATGAAAGCCTTCCACGTTTGCTTATTTCCATGAAATGACTACCCTATGAAGGGATTTTTTTGGTCCGACAGCAAAGAACATTGAAGAAATATCAGTGCCAAGATCCATGTCAAGAACTTTGAAATAATATTACCTATAAAGGAAAATCCTTTACATTTTTGGAAAAAATATAATAATAAAGTAATTACTACTTTGCATAATAATAAATACTAATTTGAGGTGGTATTGACTACATTAATAATTTGACGGTATTTAAAAAAAAAAATATAGTAAGTTCCCATGCGTGCTTTCACAGACGAACTTGGCTGTTTCACAAAAGTTTTTACAGCACTTTAAACAGATTATAATCTTTTTAAAATTATCACAAGCGTTTTAATGGGACGTTTATATCAGATGATAGATACATACCCTAAATAATCTTACATTCAAAATACATTTACATCTATAATTCACAACTCCAATCAAGGATTGTATCTTATCATAGCATATTTATGTAGGTAACAGTTCATATTAAAATTTATAATGACATACAATTACCATTGTACATATTAAGGCGCCGATCCCGTAGAGGGAGTTCTAGAGTTCTGCGTTCAGAGTTCTGCGTTTCGCATTCACTATTGTGCACACAGCAAGCAGTCTAACAGTAAACTCCAACAGTAGGTTGAGTAGCCTATCTCCACCGATCCGCAGTGGGCTCGCGTGGTGGAGTATCTCCTCATTCCCTTTCACCCTCATTTGAAGGAGGCCTGTGCTCAGCAGTGTGACATTATAGGCTGATGATGATTAGGTTATCTTTAGGATTACTGTATATTTGAGACTTATGAATTTAAAGACCTAAATAAGCGGGCGTCGAGATTTGTCAATGTCATGGCATGATAGTTGGTACTTCTGATATAATTGACTCGAACAAGTGCCTAATGTAAGATTAGGGGATCTAGCATCCACGCTTATTACCTCAGCTACGTCTATCTAAAATACACTATATCAAAAGGATCACAAGGTACGAAGTTGATAACCATATGGATTAATTATTAACCTTTGGGAAGTGAAATCACCTTCGCACACTAGGGTACAATGTGGCAGAGTTGGCAATATCGCGTGAAGTGCCCGTCAATCCCAGGGCTGTGCCCTGACATTTCTGATAAAGGTTACTATGCAGGGTCATCGCTTTTTACTGCCGAATATTTTTATCAAAACTCTTCATACGCAAGTTTTATCATATGTAAGCGCTGTTTTTAGACCTGGCTTTCAAAAATAGCTAATAGAACACTCCGGTGGGTGCTTGGTGACAAATTTTCAAAAATCAAAATTTCTGAACTATGTCACTTTTGAATGTAAAGGTGCGTGCTACGCTACGCGAACCGCTCGTCGTTGATCGCTCGCGTAATCAAGTGTGGACGTACAACGAGCCTACAAAAAAACTGATAATTGGCGGCGCGCAGTCGACCGCGAGGCGAACGCTCCTTCGAGGCTCGCAGGTCCGTCTACGGTACGTGAATTCGTGCTCCGCGTGTACTCAGTTCATGCTCAGTTCACGTAGTGTAGACTCGCCTTTAGAATTCTGTGCCACTGGTTCGTAATATACATAAACTGAAAAAACTCCGACAAGAAACTCAGCGAGGCAATTATTCGTACAAAGTATTAAAGCTGGACTTTAAAAAAAGTTTTCTAACTACGCTTCAATCTATATCTTTATTTACTTCAACGATTTTATTGTACTCTATTCATAACAACTTTAATATATAATTATTTCCAATTATGTATACTTCAATAAACATTATTGGTTTTATAGATAAGATAGGATCTCCTAAGTATTTTATTTTGGTTTCTAGAAATATTATACTTGCGTCTATGATTCTAAAAACTTTTAAATTAAATGTAGAATCGACAAACTATGGTGCCAAAGTTTAAAAACAACGGTATTTAATTATGATGCGAGTTACATAATTATTTTAATAAGCTTAGACTTTTCTGCTAAGTGAAGACTTCCTCAGGGGAATTCTATATCATACGACTCTTATGACTCCAAGGGCTCTAGTCTTAGTTCCCGAGCGGGGTACTAAATAAACTAAGTGATGGTCTAATTGTTGTTGTTTTGAGTGTTACTCGAAACTGCGTCTTGGGACCAAATTCTCGCGTCCTTCGAAATAACCTTCAAATCGACCTAATGGTTCGAGTCCTATTCGACTGTAAAATTTCGAGGGGTGAAGTCAATTAGAACGGTCCCCTACCAATCAATGCTCTAGTTGACTGGTTTTCCTTCTAAATATCCTCGAAATTGCCAGAATAACGTATCGTGATTTACACTCGATAAAAGTTCGAATTCGTCCTTTTTTCGAGCAAGCGATCAATTTCGGTTGCGTGGAATTGGCTCCCTGGCATAGTATCCAACCTTCACGCCAACCGTTCCACAAAATAAAGAGTACTTAATACACCAACAACTATCACAAATTCAGTTGCCGACATCTCACAAGTTAGCCTTTCTCTGAGTGCCTATCTGAACTTTAATTCGTGATTTGCAGCCCTAAGTAAGGCCCTTAATTGTGTACTTGAACTTTCAGCTGATAAGGAGGGTGAAACCTACAAAAGGCTTCATTGTGTTATTATTTACACCCCATTGGTCGCCAGTTAACGATGCCGACTGGTGCCGAGTTTTTGTAAAACGACGCCATCATTCAGTGGTGTAAATTATTAGAGCGTACTGTAATGGTGGATTATCTTTTTGTAGATGTTAATGGTGCCCATTCTGTTGTAAATCGCACTAAACTAATTTTAGTCGCATTACATCTCTTTCTTACGAACATTATTGAAAAAGGATAGAACACATTTAAAGTTGTCAAATTAGTCTTTGCCGTCTTAATTTGCGGGTATTTAGGCGTAACCGCGATAGATGGCGACTAAAATTATATTGAAAACAAGCATTGGACTAATTTGACAGGACTATAAATTTCTTACATCATTTTCTTATGTTTTTTGTTAGAAAGAGATATAGTGAGACTAAAATTAGTTTAGTTGTAAACAACAGAATCAGCACCAATATCAGGTTTTGTTCAAATTTGGTGATGATCCTTAATCGTTCAGTGGATGTTACTTTGTATTGACTTTTGACTTATGGGCTTATTAAGGCGATGATAGCTCAGTGGTAGTGACGTCGGATACCGAGACGAAGGTCCCGGGTTCGAATCCTACAATGAGCTTGAGCTTTCGGTCAAGGAAAACATCGTGAGGAAACCATAGCACGGTGGTAGGGTACTTTGTAGTACCCGCCTGGCTGGCTACCACCCTCAAGTTGAAAATCTGTCGCCAAGCACCTTTCGGTGTGTTCCGACAGCTGCACTTGAGAGCCAGTTCCTTCTAGGCTTTGTGTGCTTACCACCATCGGCCGCATCATCACTTACCATAGTGAGATTGCGGTCAAACACAGGTCTATAAACAATAAAAAAAAAAAAAAAAAAAAATATGATCCTATGTCCCCCCCTATGGGGCAGAGGGCGTCCACAGAAACTCGGTCTGGAGCTTCGCGCTTGATCTCACTCCAAGACTTCCCGATCTTCTTTGCTTCGTCAAGCACAGTGCGTCGCCAGGTTCGTTTGGGACGGCAACGCTTTCGTTTCCCCTGCGGATTCCAGTCCATAGCCTGCTTGGGTATATGGTCGTACGTTACTTTGTATTGATAATTATTAATTATTCTTCGGAGATAATGAGCTTGATGATATTTTTTTAAGTATAAATATTTTATTTTTGCCACACTTAAAAAAGCATAGTACATATCTCAGAGTATATAAATACTAAGTACGATATATATGATAGCAGAAAAAAGGTAAATGGATACAAATCTATGATTGTATTGTTATAAACTTACTGTCTGGTTATTTGATTTTTATTTTTGATTAGCCAAGCGCCCAGTGACTTCGCTAACTATATACCTACTATCATAGTGGTGGTACATTGGTTGTAAATATATCAATTTTCTAATAAATTATATCTTGGGTCTATAATAGGTCATATAACTTGAAATCTCCTTTTTCATGTTATATGACCCACATAAAAAAGCCAAAACACTTCAATCGCTATAAATAAACTGGACGAAACGGGCACAACCCCATAAACGGAACTGACACAAAATAGATTATTCCAACACTCGTACTGATATAAACCCATTTCCGTTAATATAAAATATTTGCATAGGAAAATGTGTTGAGTTCGTAAATAAATTTGTTCGGCCCGAGTGCTCGTCTCGTGGGGTCCGAAAATCATTCTTCTGGCAAATATCATGTAGGGTATTAGATATTTACCCAATTGGAAATATGTTTATTTTAGTTAATAATATACCAATAAGGTGACCAGCAGGGCCAGTATACAAGATGCTTATCGACAATCGTCATCGTTAGTAAACGATCAACCTTTGTATCGGATTGACATTTCAAATCGAAATATCACGATTACTAATTTACTAACGATTGCGATTGTCGAAAACCATCTTCTTAAAGAGGGCAGTATTTTTAAATTGACCTAAAAGACTTACGTACAGACCAGTAAGTACTCATATAATTATAAAGAACCAGTCCTCCTAAACAATCAATTCAATTTCAAATCGAAATATCACGTGATTTTTAACAATGTCTTATGTCAATCCCATACAAAGGTTGATCGTTTACTAACGTTGACGATTGTCGATAACCATCTTGTCTACTGGCCAAGGAAACTGTGTGAATCTGTTACTTACTCCTTATACAGGTTGTCCTCAAAATTTGTGTGAATAGGCAGTCCAGAGGTTCAGCACCCTTCACCCACATTTATGTACAGCATTTTTTGTAGTTTTCGCTATGTGACATTCTGCATATCAGGGGCGTATCTACCGCCGTATCAGCCGTACGGGGCCCCCGGGTTATAGGGGCTCCAAACGTGTGTAAGCAAAAAAAAGCTACGCCACTGATATACATAGAAGGTAGATTAAAGGACCATGCTTCATATTTTTTTTTAAACAAGACCTAATTGCCTTACCAAGTTAAGCAACTAAGGGACAAGTTCAGGCTATTTCTGCCGAGTTTAAACCTAATTGCTCGCTCCATCCACTCGATTACACGGCACGCCACGTAAAACTTTATACGGAACTGTTTCACATACCTACTCCTATTCGGTTTGAGTGTTTACGCTAAAAACCACTCAAGTGGTCTTGATAAGCTTAGCGGAGCCGAGATGCGCTCTGATGTGTGATATTATATTTTATTATTTGCTGGTTTGAAATTATGATTAATCAGTTTTCGAATAACTTTGAAGTAAATAATATGGTTTATCAATCTATGAATTTTCGAAGCAAAGTGCCTTTGAATCCCCCACTAAGCTCAGGATTCTAACTTAGAATCAATCACTGAACTCGTGATTTAATTAAAAAGAACTTTGTTTTCTTGTTTAAATAACTAAACTTTAATAACCCGTATGCACTTGTCATGCAATAAAACATCAATTGAATTAAATTAATATTGAATTGCGTTACCATATTATCTGGAGATCATTTAGGTAGCTCATAAAATTACTGTTGCCGCAAATAAGGGGCATAAGAATCCAATCTGCGGTATTTGCTTGTTATAAAGAAACCATTTTACGAGTTACCCAATAAACCCGATGTCAACACAGCTTATTTGTTTAGGGCGGCAATAAATCAGGACCTCGGAGACTTAGGTGGCACAAATATCCAACGAATCATTTCCATGTTACGGCTTTAAAGCCGGGCTTTTTTTGGTAAATAAAGCCTCTGAAATACAAGGATGTTCTTAGGAAATACTAAGAAGGTTAGCTTAACACTACTTTCGCGTTAAGTGATACTAGTTTACTTAACTTCGCTTGAAAGCAATGCTTAACAGCTTAACTTGTTGTTACGGTGAAATGAAGTGATTTTGAAGTAGGTACTAAGTTGCAAAGGAGTATATAAGTATTAATTTAGTTAGGGTGTGTACAATTACTTGGGTTTAAATATACAGTTTAACCCCCTTATTCATAATAAAGTTATCAAACGTTGAATAGCTAAAATTACGAATTCTTTATCTGACAGGTGACATTTGGTGATCGAAAGAGTGAGACGGGGCACACTATTGCACTGATTTAGTTAAAAAGCGATTATGATTAAGGAGGTTAGTTTTATCATAATTGGCCGCGAGACTTTATTGGGCATCCATCAATCCTAATCCTAACTATCCTAAATCCTAACTAATATTATAAATGCGAAAGTGAGTTTGTATGTTTGTTTGTTACGCTTTCACGCCTTAACTACTCAACGGATCATCATGAAATTTGGCATGTAGATAGCCTATGTTATGGAGAAGGACATAAAGACGCGAGCGATCTAGAGTTCTGCGGGCCGCGTTCACTGTAATCTATTACTTATGGCGCTTTTGATCGTTGCACCCAGAGACCGCGGCGGGAAAACGTACCTAACCAATACCGAACAATAGACCGCTTGCCTGTGGCTCAGAGTATATAAATACTACGTACACCTGTGGGAACGGGTCCTAAATACGAAAAAACAAAAGAGTACGAGAAAACAGCTGCTCTGAACATAAGTTAATTATTATTCTCATCGGGATTTCAGAGTTGATCACACTGTAAAAATTGCTCATCTCACTGAATGTGATCGTTTGGATGTTGGTGAATCTATCACGCATAAACGGTGAATGGATTTGGATATGGATTTGGATGAAATTTGGCACATAGATTTGGCACCTATAGCGTATTTTATTTTGTGTTCCGTACAATATTAACTAACACAACTATGCTATGAAAAAAGAAACGCAAAAAAGAACGTTTCTTGTATGTACACGTTCACTTAAATTTCTAATTTTATTTTTGTTTTATTATTTGTTGTTATAACGGCTATAGAAATACACATTCTCTGTTAATTTCAGCTGTCTACATATTGCGGTTCATAAGATATAGCCTACTGACAGACCTACGGACGGACGGATGGACGGACAGCGGAGTCTTAGTAATAGGGTCCCGTTTGGCAAGCTTCGGGTACGGAACCCTAAAAAAAATTGCCAATATAGTCAGATTGTCTAAAATAATTCTAAAATGTAACCTTGCTGAGTTTCTTGCCTATTCTTCTCAGTTGAAGGCCGAATTACGAACTGGTGGTAACTTCAGTAGCTTTGACATTCATAAGTGCCCCGCTATGGCCTAAATTGAATAAACGGCTTCGAATACTTTTTAAACTGACATTACACTAGAACCATCGGGTAAAACTGCGAGGTGAAAAACATGTTTCAAAACACAGGTCGTTGTTTTGGTCAGCGACGAGCGACTCAGGGTCGATAATACTAATGATACTGGTGCTAAAAAAATAGTTTACTTTTTTATAATAATAAAATTAAAAATAATATTACTTGGAAAATCATGTAATAAGCTAAAGTGTAGACGTAATACTCAACGGGAGTGCGAGGGAGTAAAGGGGTGTGGCGATGGCGGCTTGAGCCTAGCTCTATTCTGTGCACGAGCCTAGTGACCATACTTTGCGGTAATTTTATTTCAAATTGAATAAGGTATTTCTCAACGCATTTACAGTATTTTAATGGAATTAAGTCCATTTTTGGAAAATGTATTTGTTGTACTACCGGTCCTGGGTCGCTCGTCGCCGACCAAAAAACATCCAGTATGTATTTTGTTAAATTACACTCTAATATTACCAGAATGTAAACACTCCAAAATGCTAAGTACCTCTCGACTTCCTTTGAGCCTACAATAAGCTCAGGAAAGTTTTCGGACAGGCTGAGTGTTGCGTCACAGGTAATTTACACGCGCACAGTTATTTCCAGCCAAAGTTAGTTTATTAAGTAGCTTTCAGTCAGTTTAACGCACGTTTTAGTTACATAGCTGTATGCTTAGTTGCGGGACTTCTTCAAACTTTTAGGTGTTTACTGTAACACAAGTATGAGAGAAATACCGGAAAGGTTTGAATAGAATTCAGTTATTAAAAAAGGCATGGAATTAGCGCCCTAACTATTAATTCCCTCTTTTCGAACAAAATAATTCAAAACTAGAACCAAAAATACTGAATTGCACACTAAATGCGCACACTATATAAATCAAACCAGTTACATGGTTTATGCAAAACTGTTTGAACTGAATGATCATCTAGTCGGGTCTGGGTGATAGAACATGTTTGGATGAGTTTAGTTGTAGAACAGTAATTTTTCTGATATGCAATAAGTAAATTAGAGGTGCAATAAGTAAATTTGTGGAGATTCTTAAGTTTGCGTAATTTTATAACAGAGGTTCAATTAATAATATCCCTTTAAAAATTACATCATGTAAACAGCATACAGTGAAGAGAGTGTATTTTTTTTGTTTTTGATGTTTGTTTAACAATAATTAAAGTTTAGTTTTAGGTATATATTGTTTAGATTACCTGTAAGCTAAGTTAGGAATTCTATTACTCTTGTAAATAATGGCATGTGGTGCATAAGATGAAACGCTGGTGGCGTTTTTTCCATACAAACGTAATCCTCAGTTTCCTCTCTGGATAATGACATTAGAGCAATGATTATTTTACCATGCAATCTGTAGGTGCCACTGTATGTCCCTCGGTTGTGTTTTTCTTAATAAATTAATTTTTATAAGAATTAGGAGCCTTCTAAAATCACAAAAACTTACCATTTTTAACGCCCTTATCAGACGTCCAGCGAACAAATTTGACGAATATAATTAAAAAAAAGGAAAACCGACAGACATAGCTAAAGCCCTTCTCTTTATGATTCTTGAACTTTTTTTTAAAATCGATCCAGTTTTTGAGGAGGAAACCGGGGATTACGATATAGCGATTTCATCTAATTTAAATAGGTATAATCGGTCCAAGCTATAGCTGTCTCTATCGCCCTCGGGCGGGATAGCTAGGGTACAGCGCGACAGCAATAGATATGTTAAAAACCTATGTATCAAATTTCTTGCAGCCATCCTTTCCTCTTAAGCTTATTTTATAATGTATGTTTTGTCATCTTATTTTTGATGTAATAACTGTTGGTGTACCTTAATAAAAATAAATAAATAAATAAAGACTAAAAACTATAATAAAATGTAAGTAGTAGTTAATAAATCCAAGACCAAATAATCCGGTATAGGGCAAGCAGAACTTAAAGCAATATTAAATAATTTTATTATAAACTCTATAAAAAAAACCTCTTCATTCTTCGTTGAAAACGTTCGTGTTTTTTTAATCCTGCAAAGAAAAAAGTGCACCTCAAAGGAGTAATATCAAAAGTCATTGAATAAAAGTTGCATAATACAAAGACGTCGAATACTCAAAGCACCGCTAACGACATCCTGGGGGTGGCTGCCCCTCGATAATAGGGACATTATATTTTATTGTATTTTAGCTAAGTAGATACTTTAGAGTTTAGATAATAGGTTACAATGTCGCTCTTCAAGTTTCTTTCGTAGGATATTAGATACAGACGTGGGAGAAAATTCGAGATTCTTAGTTTAGCTGTAAGTCCCATAATCATCGAGTTAGAATATTATAGAGTGATAAGATAACATTAACAATGTTACCTTATGTGATGCGTGAGCAGTTTCCATATATGTATTCACAGATATATCGTATACTAGTTGATTTACAGTCAGACAAAATGTCGACATGAGTTCCTTGACGCTTCTCGGTAAAAGTATCGAAAACGAGAAATTGGCATTCATTATAATGTATTTATTCGTTCAAACTATGTACACACGGCAACACATCAAGCTATACATTTCCAGTATAAGCTGATCTCGCATTGTATAGGATTTCCGTACAATGAGAGGTCAGCTTGTATTGGATATGTATAGCTTGATCGGTAGCCGTGCGTACGTGCACTTCGTTTCAAGGCATTCTGCCCGTACCCATGCTCACGGCACGTACTCTAGTACAGTCGCTCTAAACTCTATGTAACTATGCTTTATGTGGTAAGTATTATTTCCTTATATTATGGATGATAGGCCCTATACCTATATTCGCTTATCTGGTATCATTTGTCCATTAATTTTTGATGTGGTAGATATATAAGATGGTTTTTATTGATTAGCGATATAGATAGCAATTGGATAAGCTATCAGCATCATATCTAGATATATTGGTGCCGATTCTGTTGTAAATCGCACTAAACTACTTTTAGTCACATCACATCTCTTTCTTACAAACTTTATTGAAAAAGGATAGAACATATTTAAAGCTGTGGAATTATTAGTCTTTGCCGTTTTCATTTGCGGGTATTTAGACGTAACCGCGATAGATGGCGACTAAATTTATATTGATAACAAGCATTGGACTAATTTGACAGGACAACATTTCTTACATCCTTTTCTTATGTTCTTTATTAGAAAGAGACATAGTGAGATTAAAATTAGTTTAGTTTTAATCAACAGAATCAGGGCCATTATAATACTATTGAAAATTGTCCAAGTAAATTGGGAGTTCATTTTTAAGAAGCTCACACATAACCTTGTTATGCCGTAACAAATCGATTCGAGCCTATTGAGTCAACATGAACATCGCATGACAAGAAAATACAACCCCGCTTCAAGGCTACTTCGTATTGTTATTGAAAAGGGCGCTTAGTAGGTGTCTGTACTTATATCCTCGATTTATGTGAATGTACTTACATAGAGTCAGATTCGTAGCACTAAATTGTGGATAATTTTGCATAATTCATTCACACATTCATAATTAATAAAGGTACAAATGGGCCATAAGTATGCCTATAGTCCCACAAACTTATCTGGCTGAGAGAGGCGCTTTTATCGCATTTGGTGGAGCAAACAAAAAAAAGGCAAATGACAGAAAGATTGAAATTTCAAACTGGCGTCGTAAGTTCCTCTTTTGGCCACCGGGGCAGATAAGTTTAATAAATGGCTTTGATTTTGACTTTGACTTTACTTCTTGGCGAGTTCCTGGTTCCTGTGCGGGACTCAAAACACAATCAAGAATAATAAAAAGGCAAGTCTTTGATTTTATATATATAGCAACCCTGAAAAGAGGCTGGTTCAGACCAGGGCACTTAAATAAGTGCCCTGGTCTGAACCAGCCTCTATCAGTACAAGGTTATTCTTCTTCTATATTTAAGAGCTCTGCTCTTGTCGGTGTAGCTTCTTCCATTCTGCTCTATCATTAGCTACATTTTGCACCTCCATATACGACACCGCTTCTATTTTGCCTTCACTTGATCTATGTAACTTATTCATGGTCTTCCTCTTCCTCTCTTTCCCTCAATCTTTCCTTCATGTATCAATGTTTTTAATAAATTCGTCGTGTCGTATAAGATGGTCGTATTATATGATTTCATAGTTGGCTTCACACCCTTCAATAAGACTAACGTGCCTACACAGAATCATCGGCAAATACTCAAATTGTAATAATAAAATCAAGTCATCAATCCCTTTGTTTGCGAATAAAACCCTTAGCAAATGGACCTTGCCCTTTATTAGCATTTTGCGTCAGTTATAATTTATTTATGTGATTTTATAGTATTAACAAAGGCGGACGAGATCGAGTATTGTGATGCGTGATGGAGGTCGAGGGGTTCTGCGGTTGAGAGATGAAAGGCGAGTTGACCACTAAATGAGTTGAGTTTGTTATCATTTGAAGCGATGAAAATTTTGTTTGATTCGACGAGCATTTTCCGAGTATTTTTCCATGAGGGATGAGGTTCTATTTTTAAAATCCTTTTGAGGCTTTGGTGGGCTTTAATAAAGTTCACCGAATTACAGTTTAAAGCTCAATAAAATAAATTGTAAATATTTGAACGTACCAGGAATTGATCCCTCAAAATTAATTTCTAAATAAATATAGTATTTTAAATTAAAAGAACACCGTGGCACTAAAATTATGGCGTTTTATTAAATCCATACAATGTTGGAAAAAACATTATACCTTTTTTTATTTTTTTTTTTTTTTTTTTATTGTTTATAGACCTGTGTTTGACCGCAATCTCACTATGGTAAGTGATGATGCGGCCGATGGTGGTAAGCACACAAAGCCTAGAAGGAACTGGCTCTCAAGTGCAGCTGTCGGAACACACCGAAAGGTGCTTGGCGACAGATTTTCAACTTGAGGGTGGTAGCCAGCCAGGCGGGTACTACAAAGTACCCTACCACCGTGCTATGGTTTCCTCACGATGTTTTCCTTCACCGAAAGCTCAAGCTCATTGTAGGATTCCAACCCGGGACCTTCGTCTCGGTATCCGACGTCACTACCACTGAGCTATCATCGCCTAAAACCTACTGATAAAAAAAAAGAATCGATATCGTTTTATCATAGATTTCTTCTTTACAGGATTCGTTCGTTGTTCGCGTAGCGCGGACGGACTTGCGAGCCTCGAACGATCATTCGTCTCGCGCTCGACTGCGCTCCGCCCGACTGCGCTCCACCCGACTGAAAATTTTTTCACGAACACGGATTCGCAGCGCGCTCGTTGTATGCTCGTTGAAGTACGTCCACACTTGACATCGTACTCTGCTCGTACTCGGTTTGCGTAACATGAACGCACCATTAGATCAGGTATTATTCATCTAAAAATAATCAATTGATTGAGAAACAATTTATACAATATTTTCAATCACATACCATTCTTTATGATCCCATAGATCAATAGACTATCGATTCTATCTTCAGTGTGTGGAAAAGAATCCAATTTCAGCATACAATTTACAGAGGCCATAAATCAAAAACGTTGTACCCTCAGTTGCAATTAAAATGACGCCGTGAACGTAGCCATAAAGTTTATGAAATTCCCACAGATTTCACGTCGCCCGTAAAATCCGCAGAGGCAAAAAGGCCTTTTGGCGACGTTATGGGCTAGCTCGTTGAATATACCTTTGTGTACACATTGCGACGAGCTTTAGAAAAAGTTTTTTTCATAACAGACATGAATATATTCACATAATGATACCTACAGGCTTCCAACGTGTAAACATGAAGAGTATCATGAAGGTTTTTAAGTGCATATTTAAGTTTTAGGTGCATAAAAAAAGGATGTAAGAAATTTAGTCCTGTCAAATTAGTCCAATGCTTGTTTTCACTATAAATTTAGTCTCCATTGTAACGTATCGGATTTTAACCCTAAGGCCGGTACGTTAATAAGAAAAATGGATAATGAAACAACCTTTACTGGCATAGAATTCATATATTATTATTTAACTACATAAACGGTTATTCATTTTAAGTATAATTTTATACAAACAGATATTTAAAATAAATGCCACAGCTTCTCAGCCAGAGAATGTGGGTAACCTGAGATGAATTGCATTACCAATTACATAAGTTTAAATAAAGTATAAGGGCGCCAAAAGCAGAGACGGCTGCTTTACCGAAGAAAAAATCAGGTAAAAGTTTTAATTAAAGGATATGTGTAGCACCAACATGATCCGTTGACAGTAGATCAAGTCCCAACTGAACCATTTGATGGGATGTGAGCCCCAGCCGAACACATAGATGGGATCTTGAACACAACCAAACACATAGATGGTATCTTGAACCCCAAGCAAACATATAGATGGTATCTTGAACCCCAACCAAACACCTCCTGTAATTGATTTGTCAATTACAGTAACATCATAATAAAGTAGTATGAAAGAGGGAAAACCTAACCTCCAAAACATAAATTTGATGTAAAATGAATAAGAAAAGTTAATTATGTATTGTTTTGTATTATAACACAAATATAATCAAATTGATGATAAGTTTTATCTTTTATTTAATTTGGAATGATTGAATCTATGAGGGAAAAATAACCTAATAACCTCATGTAGCACCTAGCTTTCTAAATAATTAAAATATCACTTTTAATAGGCCTAGCATGTGGATAGTTCGTAGGAAATAAGTAATACATACCTTTGTGAAAATAAAGGAGGCTTAAATGAAGAAGATGGAATGAATTCCTAACAACTCCACACCACGCGTCATGGATCGATTGTGGATCCCTCCTCCAGCACAATTCTGTAGAAAACCACGAAATAAATACCGAGGCACTATTAAAACCAAAGAACAAAGCTTCCAAGAGATCAAACTTACCAAAAAAAATAGTAGAAGATCACATATTGAAAAATTTACGTGCGCACTGCACGTCGTCAGGATCGAAAAAGACAGGCTCCTTAGCCATTTTTTATAACTTGGAGAATTTCAGAGAGGGTTACAGTAGAAAACGTAATCCGTACATCTGTTGAAAACTACGAGACACTGAGGTCAAAAACCTTATTAACTTGAATGTTTTATTAAAGAAAAACGATGTCTGAAAGACCAAAAAGCACAGGAACAGTGTTTTATTGATAAATACAATGTTTATAAACTTTAATTCGTATTATTTGTAAAGAAACAATAAAAACGTCAACTAAATTGCGAAGTTATTAATATTTCTGTCAAAACCGATTATTCGTTTTATTCGCTGGAAACCCTAACTTTTCTATAGGTCACAGACAATAAATCAACTTGTAACATTAAAAGTTTCGTTCGAAAACGAATCGGTTTCGTTCAGAAACATATCGATTAATCGATAGAAAATCAATATTTTATTCCTGTATTTCAATAAAATAGGAGGAATAATTAAAGATATGTTCATTTAACGAAACATTGATTAATTGGCTAAATCCCAATAAATATTAAGAGGCTACAGACAATTAATCAAGTAAAAGCATTAAACTTGATTTAAAAAGAACGATTCATCGACTGAAAAATCGAATGATAATCGAAAGTTATTATAAAAATTAAATAATTAAAAACCCATTTTTACTACGTTACACGACCCCCCCTGTCAGAAGAATTTTGCGTATATGAAAGCAAAATTCAAGCTGCCCTCAGCTTGAAAACACCTCAGCTCGAAAAATCTATCGATAATGATAACTGAAAGATAACTCCAAGTCACACTAAATTCTAAAATAAAAAATACCAACCGGATACAACGACAATCAAGTTGTAACCAAAAAAACAACAAATATAAGAAAGCAAAATTCAAGCTGCCCTCAGCTTGAAAACACCTCAGCTCGAAAAATAAAAATCGATAACTGAAAGAAAACTCTAACTCACACTAAATTCTAAAATAAAAATTACCAACCGGATACAACGACAATCAAGTTGTAACCAAAAAAACAACAAACTATAAGTAATCATAAACCAGTAAACACAAGACCAATGAAATACAAACCACCCTATCAAATCCAACACTCAATACTACATCCTACCAATAGTAAAGAACTTAAAAAGAAAATACAACTCCATCAACAAACCGAACCCACGAACAAAAGAAAACTAGAAGTTGGAGATCATAACTCCCACAACCTAACAAAAAGAAAAACCTAATTAAAAAAACACAACCCTAAACGCAATATATAAATCCCAACCAGTTATACATAAATAGGTAATAGAAATATAATAAATAAATATAATAATGGATGTAATAACAACTTAATATGTACTCTTGATTTACTAATAGACAATAAGCGATAACACACATAATCTAACTGTGGTTACGCCTCACCATATTAAACAAAAGAATTAAGAAGCAAGAAAACCCATTTTAGAATTTTAAATGATCAATGGTTAAAAGGCTTAATTTTAAAGAGGTAACCAACCGCCTCTAGTATAATGGCTTATTTAGAGGAGTTACTAACCGCTCCGGACAAAGGCTTATATTTTAAAGAGGTTATCAACCGCCTCTAGTAGAATGGCTTATTTATTTTACATAGGAGTTACCAACCGCTCCTAACCCACTATATTTACTAAATACCCAAAGTGGTCACTACCCAAGTAAAAATTAATCCAACATTTCAACATCCCTCAAGTGAATAAAGTATTTTATAATACATACATAATTATATCAATAAATAAAGACACTAAATAATAATTATAAAATATATAACCCCAAAACTATCTTAACTTTAACTATCCATTCCAGTAATCCAATCCAAAAAATAACCAACTGCCAGGACTAATGTTCTACAATCCAAAATATACCGACTTGTCCGGGCTATAGTTTATAAGATAAGAACCTTCTAAAATTATTATATAAATTTAACCTTTAACCTTGGCCACCTCCTTTTAAATATCGGATATGCCAAGCCCATAACAACCATTACTTGAGAAATCGGGTCGGTTATAAATCAAACCAAACCAAAAGATTTCACGAGCAGACTACACGAGAGTGAATAGCGGTGTGATATAATTAATATCACAACCATGAAGAACCTTGGCCACCTCCTTTTAAATATCGGAAATGCCAAGCCTATATCAACCATTACTTGAGAAATCGGGTCGGTTATAAATAAAACCAAACCAAAAGATTTCACGAGCAGACTACACGAGAGTCAATAGCGGTGTGATATAATTAATATCACAACCATGAAGAACCTTGGCCACCTCCTTTTAAATATCAGAAATGCCAAGCCTATATCAACCATTACTTGCACATCCGAGTCGGTTATACATCGAACCGAACCGAAAGTAAGAATACACGACAGAAGCGCGAGAGTCCTTAGCGGTGGTGATGTGAGTATCATCATCACAACCGTGAAGTGTCGCTCCCACCTTCAGCAAAACATCATCGAGTCGGAACCTAAAATAAAAAATACTGGATCCCGAATCCAAGAAACGACGAAACGCCCGAACAACTATTTCAACCGAAAGAAAAGGACAATTAACCCTATAATTATAAGCACTACAAACTATCGATACACATTTAAGATAAGAAAATAAATAAGTTCAAGATGAACTTTCAAATCTAATAAATTAAGAGTTCTTAATGATATACACAATGATGTAACAACATCAGCAGGCACGGTGTCCCTAATGCGAACCTCATATGCAAGCTTATATTTCTGTAAAGCTTGGAAAGCTAAAGAACGATCCTCCATTTTATAACAAGTGAAATAGTCACTGAACCGGAAGCAATATCTTAGAAAATATAAGTTAAGTAATGATAAAGTTAAGTAAAAGTTAAGCAACAGTAATGATAAATAACTGCAATGTAAAATAACAGTAAGGTTAAATAAGTGTCATGATAAGTAGCCTGATACACACATCAATACGCAATAAGCATAAGCGGTAAGCACCACATTAATACAGCTAGCTTAAGGCGCTAGGTATCAAAAGCAAAGAAAAAATTAAATCTTCAGAAAAAAAAACTTATTTTTAATTATTATTTGAAAATTAAGCAAAGTTAATTAATTCTGAAAATGCAAAAACAATGGGTGTGAACCCTTATTACAGGATAATTTCCTAAACAGTCAAAAAGCAGAAGTTGAAAAAGTTGAAAATTTCCCCGACTTGAAAAAAGTAAAAAAATATTTTTATTCAAAAAGTTCCAATGGGAATATTAAGAAAGAAAGCTGTAATAGTGGCAAATGATGAGTGTGTACCAGATATTTAGTTAAAAGTAGCATAATGTTTAAGATAAATATTAAAATGTAAAGATTTCATTTTAATCACTGCACTATTTTGCAAGTCATCTCAAGTTAAGAGAAAAAACATTAGTTAAATATTTAAATTATAACACAGTATGCATACATAAGACACAGGTAGTATAATTTGTAATGTAAAACACAGATCTGCAAGAAACTTAAGGTTAACTTAAGGTATTCAATAAACACAGTTCCGCAGTAAACTTATGAAATACTTATAGTAAACACAATTTTTGACATATTTAAAACAACATGACAATCATCTCAGGTTACTCGCCACCACGTACGGGCGTCACTGTAACGTATCGGATTTTAACCCTAAGGCCGGTACGTTAATAAGAAAAATGGATAATGAAACAACCTTTACTGGCATAGAATTCATATATTATTATTTAACTACATAAACGGTTATTCATTTTAAGTATAATTTTATACAAACAGATATTTAAAATAAATGCCACAGCTTCTCAGCCAGAGAATGTGGGTAACCTGAGATGAATTGCATTACCAATTACATAAGTTTAAATAAAGTATAAGGGCGCCAAAAGCAGAGACGGCTGCTTTACCGAAGAAAAAATCAGGTAAAAGTTTTAATTAAAGGATATGTGTAGCACCAACATGATCCGTTGACAGTAGATCAAGTCCCAACTGAACCATTTGATGGGATGTGAGCCCCAGCCGAACACATAGATGGGATCTTGAACACAACCAAACACATAGATGGTATCTTGAACCCCAAGCAAACATATAGATGGTATCTTGAACCCCAACCAAACACCTCCTGTAATTGATTTGTCAATTACAGTAACATCATAATAAAGTAGTATGAAAGAGGGAAAACCTAACCTCCAAAACATAAATTTGATGTAAAATGAATAAGAAAAGTTAATTATGTATTGTTTTGTATTATAACACAAATATAATCAAATTGATGATAAGTTTTATCTTTTATTTAATTTGGAATGATTGAATCTATGAGGGAAAAATAACCTAATAACCTCATGTAGCACCTAGCTTTCTAAATAATTAAAATATCACTTTTAATAGGCCTAGCATGTGGATAGTTCGTAGGAAATAAGTAATACATACCTTTGTGAAAATAAAGGAGGCTTAAATGAAGAAGATGGAATGAATTCCTAACAACTCCACACCACGCGTCATGGATCGATTGTGGATCCCTCCTCCAGCACAATTCTGTAGAAAACCACGAAATAAATACCGAGGCACTATTAAAACCAAAGAACAAAGCTTCCAAGAGATCAAACTTACCAAAAAAAATAGTAGAAGATCACATATTGAAAAATTTACGTGCGCACTGCACGTCGTCAGGATCGAAAAAGACAGGCTCCTTAGCCATTTTTTATAACTTGGAGAATTTCAGAGAGGGTTACAGTAGAAAACGTAATCCGTACATCTGTTGAAAACTACGAGACACTGAGGTCAAAAACCTTATTAACTTGAATGTTTTATTAAAGAAAAACGATGTCTGAAAGACCAAAAAGCACAGGAACAGTGTTTTATTGATAAATACAATGTTTATAAACTTTAATTCGTATTATTTGTAAAGAAACAATAAAAACGTCAACTAAATTGCGAAGTTATTAATATTTCTGTCAAAACCGATTATTCGTTTTATTCGCTGGAAACCCTAACTTTTCTATAGGTCACAGACAATAAATCAACTTGTAACATTAAAAGTTTCGTTCGAAAACGAATCGGTTTCGTTCAGAAACATATCGATTAATCGATAGAAAATCAATATTTTATTCCTGTATTTCAATAAAATAGGAGGAATAATTAAAGATATGTTCATTTAACGAAACATTGATTAATTGGCTAAATCCCAATAAATATTAAGAGGCTACAGACAATTAATCAAGTAAAAGCATTAAACTTGATTTAAAAAGAACGATTCATCGACTGAAAAATCGAATGATAATCGAAAGTTATCGCGGTTACGTCTAAATACCCGCAAATGAAGACGGCAAAGACTAATTTGACAGCTTTAAATATGTTCTATACTTTCGTAAGAAAGAGATTGACTAAAATTAGTTTAGTGCGATTTACAACAGAATCGGCACCATTGTCATAATGGGGAGTGTTCCGAGGAACATTTTGACCTTTTATTTTATCGCACCGTTTTGGCCAAAGATGCAGCGACTACCTATTATTAATAAAGAGATTTAGCCCTGGGATAGACAGACGATGGCGTAGGTTTAGTAATATGATCCGTTGGGTAACCCTAAAATGTCAAGGTATTGCGATGACAATCTGGTTTTAGATTCATATCAACTTGAATTAAGCATCTGAATATGGTTATTTCAGTAAGCTTTAAGAGGCCGTACCCTAAATTTTGTCGATTTCGCTGATTTACAGACGTGATTTTACGGTTTAAATACTTTATTTCTATAAGTTTTAATGCACAACATGAACGATCATTTCAATTATGATCTAATAAACGGGCTACTTTTTTATTTTTATTATTTAATTTTGTTTAATCGACGTATAAACGCATGGCTGTTTCTGAATTTTTGCTGTAAGAGGTTTAGAATATCACATATTTAAGAATCGTCTTGACGTCTAAACGGTACAAAAAAATTACAATATATTACTATGAAAGTCGTCTATAAAATAAACGAAACACTTTTTACCACTTTCATATAAAAATGTTGAGTAAAAAAATATTTAACTTAGTCAAATTGTAGAGAATTTGGGTTAAGTATTGCTTTTGATTTTGGCTACTTAGAACACTCGTTTTTTAAAAATAAAATAACATAAATAAACTTCAGCTCAAAATCAAACCATTTCCTGAAAAAAAAGTTCAAAAAATTAAAAAATTGTGGCTTTAAAAAATATTTTAAAACTACCAAAATCGCGCAATATAATACTCGACGCAAGCCTCGAGTCAGCAGACCGCGCCGAGCGCTTCCAGAGGGTGGACGTATCGCTCTGCGCACCGAGTTGACACTCTACGTACGACGTGCCGACACCGTCAGGTTACAGACGAAAATAGTGCGACCGGGAGTTTTTGATTCTTTGGTAATTTATATTATTTATTATTATTCCAAATATTTTGTGATGATTTCAACATGCTTTCTGGCCGTGTTTGACCTTGTTAGAATTGTCATGAGATGAACTTTGACCATATATGGTTTTCAGGGTCTGATGATGGAGAAGAAGGGTAAGCACTGGAACTCCATAGTGGAGCATCGTATCCTAGCCGTGTTTGGGTTTGTTGGAATTGTCGTTAGATGAACTTTGATCATGTATGATTTTCAGGGTATGATGATGGAGTAGGAGAGTAGGCATTGGAAATCCATAGCGGAGCAACGTATCCTGGCCTTGTTTCAATTGCTCTCAAAATCGATATTTGAGAGGAATCTTTTCTCAGAATTTTGAAAAAGTGTCCGACATTTTAGGTACTGGTCAGATTGCTCTCAAAATCGATATTTGAGAGTCCTCGGGGTCACAAAACAAGAATCTATTATCAAAATTTTGAAAAAGTGTCCGCCATTTTGAACTTTTTAGATACTGGTCTGATTGCTCTAAAAATCGATATTTGAGAGTCCTCGGGGTCACAAAATAAGAATCTTTTCTCAGAATTATTAAAAAGTGTCCGCCATGTTGAACTTTTTAGATACTGGTCCGATTGCTCTCAAAATCGATATTTGAGAGTCCTCGGGGTCACATAACAAGAATCTATTCACAAAATTTTGATAAAGTGTCCGCCATTTTGAACTTTTTAGATACTGGTCCGATTGCTCTCAAAATCGATATTTGAGAGTCCTCGGGTTCACATAACAAGAATCTATTCTCAAAATTTTGATTAAGTGTCCGCCATTTTGAACTTTTTAGATACTGGTCCGATTGCTCTCAAAATCGATATTTGAGAGCCCTCGGGGTCACAAAACAAGAATCTATTCTCAAAATTTTGATAAAGTGTCCGCCATTTTGAACTTTTTAGATACTGGTCCGATTGCTCTCAAAACCGATATTTGAGAGACCTCGGGGTCACAAAACAAGAATCTATTCTCAAAATTTTGAAAAAGTGTCCGCCATGTTGAACTTTTTAGATATTGGTTCGATTGCTCTCAAAATCGATATTTGAGAGTCCTCGGGGTCACAAAACAAGAATCTTTTCTCAGAATTTTGATAAAGTGTCCGCCATTTTGAAATTTTTAGATACTGGTCCGATTGCTCTCAAAATCGATATTTGAGAGCCCTCGGGGTCACAAAACAAGAATCTATTCTCAAAATTTTGATAAAGTGTCCGCCATATTGAACTTTTTAGATACTGGTCCGATTGCTCTCAAAATCGATATTTGAGAGTTCTCGGGGTCATTAAACAAGAATCTATTCTAAAAATTTTGATAAAGTGTCCGCCATGTTGAACTTTTTAGATACTAGTCCGATTGCTCTCAAAATCGATATTTGAGAGTCCTCGGGGTTACAAAACAAGAATCTTTTCTCAGAATTTTGAAAAAGTGTCCGCCATGTTGAGCTTTTTAGATACTGGTCCGATTGCTCTCAAAATCGATATTTGAGAGTCCTCGGGGTCACAAAACAAGAATCTTTTCTCAGAATTTTGAAAAAGTGTCCGCCATGTTGAACTTTTTACATACTGGTCCGATTGCTCTCAAAATCGATATTTGAGAGTCCTCGGGGTCACAAAACAAGAATCTATTCTCAAAATTTTGAAAAAGTGTCCGCCATGTTGAACTTTTTAGATATTGGTTCGATTGCTCTCAAAATCGATATTTGAGAGTCCTCGGGGTCACAAAACAAGAATCTTTTCTCAGAATTTTGAAAAAGTGTCCGCCATGTTGAACTTTTTAGATACTGGTCCGATTGCTCTCAAAATCGATATTTGAGAGTCCTCGGGGTCACAAAACAAGAATCTATTCTCTTAATTGAATCTATTCTTGTTTTGTGACCCCGAGGACTCTCAAATATCGATTTTGAGAGCAATCGGACCAGTATCTAAAAAGTTCAACATGGCGACACTTTTTCAAAATTCTGAGAAAAGATTCCTGTTTTGTGACCCCGAGGACACTCAAATATCGATTTTGAGAGTAGTCGGACCAGTATATAAAAAGTTCAATATGGCGGACACTTTTTCAAAATTTTGAGAATAGATTCTTGTTTTGTGACCCCGAGGACTCTAATATAGATTTTGAGAGCAATCGAACCAGTATCTAAAAAGTTCAAAATGGCGGACACTTTATCAAAATGTTGAGAATAGATTCTTGTTTTGTGACACCGAGGACTCTCAAGTATCGATTTTGAGAGCAATCGGACCGGTATCTAAAAAGTACAACATGGCGGATACTTTTTCAAAATTCTGAGAAAAGATTCTTGTTTTGTGACCCCGAGGACTCTCAAATATCGATTTTGAGAGCAATCGGACCAGTATCTAGGACCAGTAATTTTGACTAACGAACATCAATTCATTTATATATATAGTTATGTAATAAATCTAAAATGTTTTTGAAAATAGTCATTGCTGAGTTTATTACCGGCATTTCTCAGCAAATGCAACCTTCCAAACCGGTATTGATGATTTTGATTTGATTTACTACCATGACTTTTTATTTCAATAGAAAAAACCAAAAAGTAAAAGACACGTAAAAAATATCAATGGATCAAAACCATTTTATCGCCGGATTGACCATCAATGACTCCCGGACTCACGCACACACGCGACCGAGCGTTCCCGCGTGTGCGTGGACGTGTCAAATACCTAATTCGGCCCGTTTCGATATTGATAACGGCCTCTTAAGCTACAAAATATAGCCGATAAATTCCCTTCCGCCTTCTTGCATAACAGTTTACCAATAGGCTTCTCGGTACATACTTATTATTCATGAAAATCCATAACGTTAACATTTATTCATTGTTAGGTTTATGTTTCTCAGTGTTATATGTCAGCGATTCATTACGAGAATGATCATCCGTCATTGTCAAAGACAAGGGACAACTTGAGAAGTTTATGAAAAAAAAAAAAACGTAAACAGCCTTGATGTGGCTGATTGTGTCAACTAATTTTGAACTTTACTAGAACTGTTTAAGATTGAGATTCAAGTGTAAGTTTCAAACACGTACACGTTCGGTTGTACGCTGTAGGAATTATGTAGGATATTGGAGATGCTGACGGCTGCATGTCGCGGTTAAATGTCGAATGAGGAAAACTATTTGACATTACGTTTCTACCATGACATCGCTTCTCGATTGCGTGAACATCTTTCAATATACAGGGCGCCTACCACAAGCTCTTAAAAAGGTTAAAATAAACTTATTTGACTTTTGTCCCATTCTGACGTCGGATGACAAAGAAAGACAAAAGACAAGTAAGGTTATAATAATAGTGTTTTAAGAGCTTGTGGACACGACAATAAATGAAACCACGTAAAGTACTCATAAGTTTTTGTTAAAAAAAAAACATTTTAATACAAACTTTCAAATTCATACTAGACTATTCAATAAAATATAAGTATAGTTTAAGATATTTTTTGTTGTTTGTGTACCTACTAATAAAATAATAATCTTTTTTTCGTGACTGTACTTACTTACTTGTAATGTATACCAAATATCAAGTCAAGCCGACCACTGGAAGTGGTTGAAATTCGACATGCAGGATTCCACCCGAACAAAATAAATACGAGCAACTTTTATTATTGGACCAACTTTGAAAAAAAAAAACATAACAAAAATGATCAATGTCTCCTCAGCTTTTTATGAAAAGCTGCGTATACAGGTCGTTGTTTTGGTCAGCGACGAGCGACAAAGGGTCGATAAAACAAATGATACTGGTGCTAAAAAAAAATACTTTATTTTATTATAAAAATTAAAAAAAAATTGGAAAATCATGTACCTAATAAGTTAAATTTAGGCGTAATACTCAACGGGAGTGCGAGGGAGTAAAGGGGTGGGGCGATGGCGGCTTGCTGCCTAGCTCTAGTCTGTGCAAGAGCCTAGTGACAATACGTTGCGGTTATTTTATTTCAAATTGAATAAGGTATTTTACAACTGAAATTAAGTCTTCATTTTTGGAAAATGTATTTTTTATACTACCGCTCCTGGGTCGCTTGTCTCCAACCAAAAAAACATCCTGTATATACACAGTCGTCCTAATGTTATGCAAAAAAAGGTAAAAGTTAGGTTTCTTTGTTACCTCTTGAAGTCTCAACTTCATAACAAATCCTGATGAAATTTAGCCTATCCTATGACATGGCATGGAGGAAAATGCGTAACAAATCGCGGGACGAAAACTAGCTCGCTAATTATAACTCTTAATACATAATTGAGTGTCCAAAACAACCTGATTTTTAGTACCTATTTCATATTGCAAAAATACTTTGTTAAGGGGGGGTCTAAGCTCAAATGCACAAAAATGGGTTTCTTTGAGAGTCGAGTATGACGTAACGCAATGAAAATACCTAACACAAAAAATAATGTGGACAGAAGAGGGTTTTGAGAAAAATGTTAACCGAATAGAATATTAAAAAGTGCTTTGATATTCCCAATAAAAAATTCGTAAGTTACGTCTAAAAAAATCTTTCGCGTCGAAATTCTCCGTATTTTCAGCGATGACAACAATTTTATTTTTAAGAATATATAAGATACAGAGTTATATTAGAATGTTAACCGGACAATTATTCAATTTAATGTGTATATTTTGTATAATCTAAAGAAAACCCGTAAATAATAGTCCATTTCATAGAGTCGACACATTTATGATTTTCCATTTTTAACCTTATTCCAGTGAAGAACGAGTGCTGTCAAAATCGTAGTCAGTCCGCGCCTTAAATCTTGTTCTTAGAACATTTGCATAAAGAAGTCCACAACTTTTCAACCCTTGTCATCTAAAAATAGGTCCCTTAATGTAGCGTCACGACTATAATATCTCCGTCTACATCGGGACTCAACCTTAAAGGTTAAGGAGGTTCCATTTTTATCGCGACCTTTGCTCGAGTGATTCTTCACTCCTTATCTATGTTTAAGTGTATCAGAATTGCTGGTAACAATTGCATTTAAATTTTATTTCAAACGGACTCTTGACTTTTATCAAGGAGCTTTGCTCGCCTTTGTAAAGTGTTTTTAGAATTACATAAGGCTTAAGAAGATTTGTAGCTTTGCATCCCCTTTTAAGATATTTTTTTTTAGTTACGAGTAATTCAGATAAAATATGGCACTTATAAATAAAAACAAAAAAAAAAGCATTTCAATTTGTAACACAAATCATCGAACCAATGTTGGTGACGTATTATAGATCACTCACCATTACCTTCATAAATGAACACAGGCACCATTAGTAGGAGGGAGGGGAGTGAACATTCGAGCAATGCAAATATTGGAGCTGCTGGTCCCCCATTTAATTGACAAACATACATACCACCCACATTTGCTATATTGATTTTCAACGCGTAACGTGAATTCAATAGTTTTAACTGCATCTGAAAATTGCCTGACATTTCATTTTGGGTAGTTACAGTGTATATATGCTATTTAATTTAAATTGGAATGAGTTTCAATGCATAAAAAAGTGGTGGTGGGTTTTTGCGTTAAAATATCAATATGGAAAACGAGGAGCCTCCCAGGATAAAGGTAAGGACTTACCAGGAACTCCTATGGCAATCCAATGATTATGCGCACTATCACAAATCACAAATTTCACATGCGTTTCTATCTGTAGTGTATTTCGTACTGAATCTTGCGGGATTGCGAGACGCGCGCGTTACGTTTACTCACACACACGCGTTCAGCGACGCGTCACCGAAGTATGTAGAAGATTCCCGAAGTTCTTTTCTCGCTCACACATATGATGTGGGAAAAGGAGAGGAATCGGGAAGCAGAGGCTCGTCATTGATACTCAATATGAGTAGGTTTCTACTATAAATCTTATTATAGGTATTTTGGCCTAAACATCCTCCGCCGCCTTGAGAATACGTAGTGTTCTCAAAAGAAAGAAAAAATAATTAATTATAAGAACTAATTACAGATTATAATAATTACTAAAGTACTGAATATAAGATGCGGTATGATTAATTTTTATTGTGAGGGTAATGGACATAACTTGACAATGGGTCTTTTGAATGATCCATTTGAAGTTTTTACTAAAGCGACGCGTATATTTCCATCCTTGCCAGGATAAACTTGTGATATTATGCCCAACGGCCAACGTAAAGGGGGAATATCATCTTGATGTATAAGAACCACAGTACCAATCTTAATGTTATCTTTATCAATGAGCCATTTCTGTCTAACTTGAAGATTATGTAAATATTCTATACGCCATCTTTTCCAATAGCTACACACCATTTGATCTAATAACTGTTTCCGACAACGTAAAGATATGGTTTCCTCGGACACATTCTGAAGCGGCAATGAAGTCAATGGTGAAGCCATTATAAAGTGAGCGGGAGTAAGAGGCTCCGGGTAGGGATCCTCAGATAAAATGCAAAGCGGTCTAGAATTTAAGACTGTTTCAATTTGGGTAAGAACAGTGAGGAGCTCTTCATATGTGAGGAGCTGCGAACCGATAACACGGTATAAATGAGTTTTAATCGATTTTATATTAGATTCCCACAATCCTGCGAAATGTGGGGCGCGGGGTGGAATCATTTTCCATTCAATGCGGTACTGATCGGTAAGTAGTTCTTGTAATTGAGCTTTAGCTCCGACAAAGTTAGTTCCGTTATCGGAGTAAAGAAAAGAAACAGGTCCTCGACGGGAAATGAATCGCTTAAAAGCGGAAATAAAAGTATCTGATGACACATCAGTTGCCAATTCGATGTGTACAGCTTTGGTTACTAAGCATATAAACAAACAAATATATGCCTTTTGGCTCTTTTGACCTCTGCGTCTACATAATGTTACTTTAATGGGTCCAGCATAGTCAACGCCCGTATGAACAAACGCTTTGGTCTCCTGAACGCGGCAAGAGGGTAAATCAGCCATTTTTGGGCTGAGAAATGAAGGGGAATTTTTAAAACAAAAGTTACATGAATGTACTCTGTGTCTAATGACACTTCTAGCGGACAGTATCCAATATTTCTGGCGCAACAGTGAGCTCAGAAGATTGGCACCAGTATGGCAATGAGCACGGTGAAAATAGTCTATAATAAGATGAGTAACGTGGTCATGTTTAGGTAAAAGAGCGGGATGCTGAGCTTCATACGGAAGATTTGCATTTGAAAGTCTACCTCCAATTCTAATAATTTTATCTTGATCTATAAAGAGGTCAAGTTTTTTAAGAGGGGAATATAATTTAACTTTTTGAATATTATTAAATAAATTTTGAAAATGAACTTGTTGTACAGAGCGTATTAAATATACTTCAGCTTTATTTAGCTCAGAAGCTGTGATGCGGCTGTGACCTTGATCACGAGAAATTATGCGAGAAAATCTAAGTATGTATACTATTATGCGTAATATTTTATTCCATGATGAGTATTTCAGAGCAAGCTCGTAAATTAAATTAGGCTCAACAGAAGCGGACGCGGTACAAGTAACAAGCGTTTTACTATTAAATTCAGGTAGGTCCTCACAGCATTCGGGACTAAATGGAGTGATAGGCCATTCTGAAACTGGATCTTTTAACCATTTCGGGCCGCGCCACCATAAGTGATGTGACACTAGCTGCTCAGGTAAAATACCTCTAGAGAGACAGTCGCTAGGATTTTCTATACCACTAACGTGGTAGAAATGTTTTGGGTCAAGATTTTCTTGACATTTAGCAATGCGGTTACTAACGAAAACATTCCATCTATGTGGAGATGAATGTATCCATGACAGAGTAATTTTAGAATCGGAGAATGCGAATATATTATCAATAGCGGTTCGAGCACTATAAGTCTCATTAATTAATTTAATAAGTTTTGACAGAAGAACAGCGGCGCATAACTCTAAACGAGCAAGCGAAACTACCTTTACAGGTGCAACCTTTGATTTCGCACACACCAACCGTACGTGTATGTTACCATCAGGATCGGTCACATGTAAATATATGACGCAGCCATATGCTTTAAGACTGGCATCAGCAAAACCAACAATATTTGTTTTGCAGCCCATAGAAACGGCTAAATGACGCGGTATTTTTAATGTAGAAAGAAGAGGCAATTGCTCTTTGAATTTATTAAAGAGAGAAACGATAGAGTCTGGGGGTGTTTCATCCCAATCAATATGAAGATTCCATAAATCTTTAATTAATAATTTGGCAAACAATACCACTGGGGCAGCAAATCCGAGTACATCCCACAAGCGGGCAATTGTTGACAGTATGAATCTTTTGGTGCACTTGTCGTGTAAATCAGATGTAGTAAAAGTGAAGCTATCATCTGCAGGAATCCATTTGAGGCCTAGAATTTTGAGGTTATCATTGTCTGAAAAATCTATAGCAGCCCGATTGGATTGCGGCACAGAGACCAGCAATTCCTGTGAGTTACTTGCCCATTTGGTGAGATCAAAACCACCAGCTTTAAAAAGAGAGATGAGCTCTTGAGATAAGACTTTAGCTTCTTCTAAAGAAGGAATGGAAGTGGCTAAGTCATCCATATATAGTTCACGCGAAGCTACTTCAGCAGCGCGAGGGAATAGGTTTTTCTCATCCGAGCATAACTGGCGCACAGTGCGCATGGCTAAAAACGGACTGGACTTAAGACCGAATGCAACTCGGTTAAATTGAAATACGCGGATCGGATCATTGGGATCAAAGCGGAATAATATTTTTTGATATTTTCTATGCTCATCAATAACAGCAATTTGTAGGTACATTTGTTTTATATCTGCTGTAATAGCAATGGGAAATAAGCGGAAGTTCAGTAATACAATAAACAAGTCAGATTGTAAATTGGGTCCCGTATGTAAAATATCGTTTAGTGATATGCCATTGTGACATTTAGCACTAGCATCGAGTACTATACGAACTTTTGTTGTTTCTTTGTCTTGCCGTACGACGGGATGGTGTGGTATGAAGTACCCTTTATCATGGTCGTCAGAATCGGAAGGCAATATTTCAGATAAGTATTTTTTATCTAAGTACTCCTGTATAACCTCATTATAACTAGCGCGTAGCTGTGGATCGCGTAGCTTGGTACGCTCCAAAGCAAGTAAACGGCGGTGAGCAACGGAACGGGAATCACCTAACACGTCAGGATCCTCACGAAAAGGTAACGCGGTGCAATATCTGCCTGCGGAGTCCCGTGAGAAGTTACGAGAGAACAGCTGTTCACACTCCTTTTCGGCCGAGCTCATAAATTTTTGCGCGGGAATTTCTTCGAGCTCCCAAAATTTAAGTAGGGAATCATCTAAAGAAATAGTAAGGTCATTGGGACCAGAAATGAAAAAAGTCGCGGTATTAAAATAAGTGGATGCATTTTTATTAATATTAGAGTTAGCGGGAACGTCACCCATAAGAATATAACCGAACACGGTTTCAAGGGCAGAAGGAGCGGGAGGTGTAATAATTTTTTGACCTAACAATAAAAATGGGAACAATTGTGCCCCGAGAACTACTTCGACCTCTCCGGGGATGTGCCACAGAGGGTCAGCGAGCGGTAAGTTACCTAAATGTTGCACTATAGAAGTCTCAACATATTCAGTCGGTAACCTGTCAGTAATGCAATCAACGACAAGAGCGGTAATATTATAAAAATATTTTTTATTTTTCGCGGTTATTTTAAATTGAACGTAGCCGTGAATAGGACGCGAAGTGGATCCTACACCCTTTATAAAAGAATTGCTAAGCGGTATTATATTTAAATTTAGTTGTTTACAACAGGCAGTTGTAATTATGTTGTTTTGAGACGCGTTATCTATTAAACATCTAACTGAAATATATTTATTGTCCTTATTAGACGCATAAACTTGAGCGGTTGATAAAAGTACAGTAGTATGGGAAGGATTTAATTTATTAAAAGAATCGCGTTCGTTATCATTATTCTTATCAACTCGCGCTCGGGTGCATAGCGACACCGGTTGTGGAGCGTCCGTAGCGTTAGAAGGAGACGCGGTCGGATGCGCGGGCGAGGCTGCGCACGGGAGCGGTCGCGGCGCGGCGCGGGCGGCGGCGGACGGCTGCGCGCAAAGCTGCGCGATGCGGTTATCGCTATTATCAAGACGCGCCGAGTGAGAGGGACGCGAGTCGGAAACTATTTGTTGCGATTGTGAATTACTATCCAAATGCAAAAGAGAATGATGGTGTTTATTACAAGTTTTACAACTATACGACGACTTACACTGAGAAGCAGTATGCGTAAGGCTGAGGCAGTTTACACAGCCTTTTTTAGATTTAACAAAATCTAAACGATCTTTAGTATTAAGTGCTTTAAAAGAGGAACAATAAAAAATCTGATAGTGATCAGATTTATTACAAAATAAGCAAGTGCTTTTATTATTATTATCGCGTGCAAGGAAAGCATGGTGGACTGTATGTGAATTACGCGGTTGAGAACGAGAAGCGGGCGGATTATTAAGGTTGCTACCGACTGGGGCGGTTCGCGCGGAGCCAGCAATTGGCGTAGAAGTGCGGTCTAATATTTTTACTTGCGATTTAATAAAATCAACAAAATCCTTATAAGAAGGAATTTCTTCATTCCTCATAAACATTTCAAAGGAATTAGCGGTTGCGGGATCTAACTTCTTTAAAGCTAAAGAAAGTAAGATAAAATCTTTCATATCTTCAATACCTAACTGTTCCAAAGCAGATACAGAAGCGTGGAAAGTTTCAATGAACGTATTTAAAGACGCGGAATTATTTAATGCGGGTTTAATATTGAATAAATTGGACATGTAGTGTGAGCCTAATGCTCTTTTATCTTGATATTTTTGAACTAAGCTGTCCCAAATAGAATTATAATTATCACCGGACGGTATAATACCTGCCGTGATTTTTAAAGCATTTCCTGTTAATTTACCTACAAGATATTGTACTCTTTGAGAATTCGAAAGATCAGGATTTGAATGTATATTAGATTTAAAAGATTCAAAGAAGACGGGCCAATTTTCTATTTTTCCATCAAATGACGGAATTTGAATTGGTGGTAGTTTGATACGACCTTTATATTGGGACGGAATAGTATTCTGCGCAGACACATTCGACGTAGTATTTGTCTTACTGACGATAAGAGAACGAACCCTTTCTATTCGGGTGTACACTGTATCAAAGGAAATCATTTTTTTATAATCAATCTTATATTCTGGATCAAGTTGCATATTTAACGCGTTAATTGTATCTAAATTGGCACTAAATTCATGACGAATTGTACTAATAATTTCAGTGTCCGCCATGAATGTCTCTGAGGTACGAAGGTCTGCACTCGCGGATGTGGAAACATTCTTAGAAGAATCATATAAGAACGATAATTGTTCAAAAATAGCTTCATTTTTAGCTTCCAATATTTTAATTTTAGTTTCAATAGCTTCCATTGTGAAAGATTGCGTAATAATAAATTGCAAAATTACCTAATTAAAGTAAAATGACGTAGGTAAGTAGGTAGGTATATCCAACAGTTTAGGCACCTATATAGGTATGAAAGTTTATTTCAAGTCGACAGACAAGGCTCATAGAATGCAATTATATGCGTAGTAATAGTACAAATAGTAAGTACGTATTGCGGTTATTAGTACACCATATGATTTCGTATAATAAGATACGAATCGGTACCTATAAAATCTAAGTCCTAAAAATATGGAGGAGCGGCGGCGGTATTGACTACCTAACTACTTTTTATCACGATTGGCGTGGTAAAAATGGCGGGAGTACGAAATATCGTATTTATATAGTCTAAAACCTATTTATGAGGTATAAGACTTGCGTATTATGAGGTATATACCTATTTAGAGGCATAAAACCTATAGAAAGCGGGAGATTATACGTGATTTGATATGAAATTAAATTACTGTAATGGCTGACTCAAAATGAATCCGCTCGAAGGCGTACCAGAAAAAATGGTGGGTTTTTGCGTTAAAATATCAATATGGAAAACGAGGAGCCTCCCAGGATAAAGGTAAGGACTTACCAGGAACTCCTATGGCAATCCAATGATTATGCGCACTATCACAAATCACAAATTTCACATGCGTTTCTATCTGTAGTGTATTTCGTACTGAATCTTGCGGGATTGCGAGACGCGCGCGTTACGTTTACTCACACACACGCGTTCAGCGACGCGTCACCGAAGTATGTAGAAGATTCCCGAAGTTCTTTTCTCGCTCACACATATGATGTGGGAAAAGGAGAGGAATCGGGAAGCAGAGGCTCGTCATTGATACTCAATATGAGTAGGTTTCTACTATAAATCTTATTATAGGTATTTTGGCCTAAACAAGTGGATTTAGGAAAATTTTCGGAAAATAATTCGCAATTTACACTGTATACGAGCAGAGGTCTTTACTCATGATTTAATTACAAATAATGTCAATAATCTATAAAAATCCCTTTGAAGTAGTATACCCAGTTATCCAATTCCACAACTAGGCAGTGCTTTTGCACTGATGCATGTCTTTATGTCCTCAAGTATGTAGTTACTAACAAAAAGTAATATGTGTAGTATTTCAGTTATCTGTTTTCCATAGTACAAACTCTGCTTTATTTGGGATCAGATGACCGTGTTTGAGGAATGTCCCAGGATATTTATTATTATTATTAATTTTACTGTACGAAAAATAACAAAATATTTAAAACTGGACATCCAGCTAAATCAAGAGAAACTAAAAGATTTATTAATAATACGACACATGATAATATGACGACCCAGTTGGCGCAGTTGGTTAAGGTTCGCCTTACGCGCCGCAGGTCGTGGGTTCGATTCCCACACAGGACATGCATTTGTGTGCATGAACATGTCTGTATGTGCTGAGTCTGGGTGTAATTATGTATATTAAGTATGTATTTACAAACAAAAAGTTAGTATATGTATTATATCAGTTATCTGGTTTCCATAGTACAAGCTCTGCTTAGTTTGGGATCAGATGACCGTGTGTGAGGAATGTCCCAGGATATTTATTTATTTATTATTATTAATAACAATTCCTTACAATCATAGTTTCTACAAAACCCAAAATTGGATAAACTCCCCAGAAACCGTAGCGAACATCGCTTCGCATGTTAAATTCAAACGGTTCACACCAGAAACCACGTGGTTACACCTACGTTTAATCTGTTTACACACCCCTGTCACTTATACGCCAGAATGCATTCACCTGCAGGTGAGGTTGGAATAGGCTGTGATAATTATCACTTAAATCTTCGAAATAGCTAAAAGAGGTTGTTTTGTATAAAGAGATTATTATTTATTCTGTTTTTATTCGGTCTACGTATTTCTATAAAAATCTAGGTAGATTATTTTAATATTTATAGAAATGAAGAAAATAATCAAAAGTTAAACTGCGAGTGTCTGCATTCTCCCTTCTTTACTTACTGCGCCACACTTACTTTACAACACACCCCATTACACATATACACCCCCACACACCCCCCATATACACACCCCGATACACATATTCAAACTCAAATATATACACACTTACAAATAAAAATAAGACACACACAGTTAAAATTTTTAGGGTCGGCAACGCGCGATGGCATCCCTGGTGTTGCAAGTGTCCATAGGCTACGGTAACTTGCCACCTTAGTGGTATACAAAGAAATACATGTTTCTGATGGAACGCCTGACACCTTTTGCATCTTTATTCATTATCATATCATCTCATTAATAGCTGCGAAAAAAATAAATAACTATTTCGTGCACACTTTATAATATAAATTTTATTTATGTACTAATAAATAAGTTTTTACTTTTATCTTTATTTTTCATCATAATATATTTCTTGTTTTAATATAAACACAGTAAGTGGTATCTTTGAGTAAGAAATGTCGACCTCGGCTTCGCCTCGGCCAACAATGACATGTGATCTGAGGCTTTCTTATTTCGGCTTATTCCTAAAATCCCCCTTGAGAGAATCCCCCTCAGGGGGGAAAAGTGGACTCTATATATCCCCCTTTTCATTTCAAGTTATTCCACTTTTCCCCCCTGAGCGAAATTCTCTCAGGAGGGAAAATTGGACACTGACGTAAAAAAGTCTAGATCCCCCTTATCATTTTAGATTATTCCACTTTTCCCACCTATGTTTAATTTTAGTTTCAATGCCCTTCAAATAAATTTAAAATTCCTGCCCATGGTGTGTATACTATTCTCTCCTCTCCGAGCGGAAAGCGTCATCTTTCGTCCCGCTGCGCTAATCGAAAATGCCGCTTTCTGCCGGACGACGGAATGACGGAGTTCTGAGATAACAAACATAAAAAAATATATACAACCTGCTGCTTTATTCACTTTAGTAATATTTTAATTATAATAAAAAAAAAATATGGTAATGACATTGTGTTATTAATACGTGCTTAAAACAATTTATATAGTGGATTAGAGACACGAATATAATGAACTCCCACTGCACGGGTGTATTGTATAATCCACCGCACTCCATAACGGATCTAATTAATCCTCCCTGGCTCCATCCCGATCGTTGGCGTCTCTACTACATTTTATATCATTCCACAAGTTTGACAAGCACCCAATGTAGTCTCTATATTAAGAAGTATAGAGTTGAAATTCCGTCACATTACAATGTAAAAGTTTCTGTGATATTGGCCCGTAATCAGTTTACTAACTACATTCAATTAGCGACGCAACAGCCCGTTGAAAATGCTGTACAAGCACAAGGAATTAGATTATAATGAAATGACCAAAAAAGATTTTAAAAGGAAGCCAGCCACTCGATTTTTATTTGTATATCTTTACCATCTATGTTAAGTTGTTTAATTGAGAATAAACCATACTGATAATACCAAAGGGTCTACTTTAGAAAATTCACATGGGCAATTTTATGTAAAATCCAATAAAGATTACGTTCCCAAATATAAAGAACTAGATTTTCGCCGCTCTTTTCCAGAAACCCAAAACTCATGATTCTTTATTTTCTGTCCAAAGGTATTAAATAATACCGAGTTTCTAGTTGATCGGACCACAAGTTAGGTTAAAATTTGTACACCTTTCCCTTTGAGGGGGTTTTGAAAAACATAGACTAATCAGAAACTTTATTATTTTAGTTCAGTAATCGTGTTAAGTTTCAAGTTTATAATCCCAAATTACAAGATTTTTTATACAGACACAATACACCCTTTTCATCTCCTCCGAGGTTTTTTTTTCCTTTTCTTTAGATCACCATAATCGTCAAAAGTTGGAATTTTTTCATAACTTTATTATGAACTAGCTTTTAGTGGCCCGCGTCGCCCGGTGAATAATTGGAGTTTTCCTAGGATCCCAATTTTTTTAAGTAATATTTAGCCTATGTCCTACGTGATAATTTAGCTTTCTTCTGGTGAAAGAATTTTAAAAATTAGGCCTGTAGTTCTAAAATATAAAAATCCAGATTCTTCTCTCTTTATTATTAGTGTAGATGTAGATAAGAGGGTTATACTAATTAATAAGTTATACAAGATGTTGTTTTGGTCGGCGACAAGCGACCCAGGAGTGGTAGTACAAAAAATACACATCCCAAAAATTGACTTAATTTCATTAAATACTGTAAATGCCTTATTCAATTTGAAATAAAATTACTGCAAAGTATGGTCACTCGGCACGTGCACAGACTAGAGCTAGGCGCAAGCCGCCATCGCCCCACCCCTTTACTCCCTCGCACTCCCGTTGAGTATTACGTCTACACTTTACCTTATTACATGATTTTCCAAATAATATTTTTTTTATTTTTATTATAAAAAAAAAGTATTTTTTTAATATTTTTTTTAGCGCCAGTATCATTTGTGTTATCGACCCTGAGTCGCTCGTCGCTGACCAAAACAACGACCTGTATAATAGAATATACTTTATGGCAAATAAAATACAATGAATTTGTCTTAAGTGTATTCTTATAACACTGCCAGGTACTTGCCATAGTCTCAGAGCAAAATTAATTGCTAAAAGCCAAGGTTGAACAAGATAGATTGCTTGCACTTTTGGTAAAATTTGATCTATAAATCACGTGGTAACGTTCAATCAATTTGTATTTGGCGTGCTCTAAAAATATATACAGATATATCTGTGTTATAATAAAGTACTTATTAAAAGGTGCTTACTTCTTTTCTATTTTAAGCCGTGTTGTTTTTAATAATAGCAATTTAGGAATAGTTGCTATACGAAAAAAATATGTATTTTTCTTATAGTCATATTTTTGTTGTAGTCTTTCTAATTTTGGATATAATTTTTCTAAATATGATAAATTATCTCATGTTTGTAGAGATGTGCACAGGTATTACTATCACATGCCCAGAGTAAAAAAATGGTGATGGTTTTAAAAGAAGAGGACTGACAAAATGGTATCTATGCTTTGTGGCTTTTGTGGTAAATCAGTGATATCAAGATGATGGATATGCGAAGACTCCAAATGATTCTTCTCAGTTTAAGTGTATTCCGAACCGGTGGTAAATTCAACTGTATGTACATAACGTTCATAAGTGCCTTACTAAGGCCTAAACTGAATAAATGACTTTTTGATTTTGATTTTGATTGAAACTATAGTTAGGCATCTGAGGTTAACAGCATTTAGTCCAGTTCAAAACAAAAAGCAGGAACATGATGATGATAATTCTATCAATAATCGTTCGCTAGGGTTTAATACAGGGTGTATTTCGCATGGTAACGCAAACTTCGCGAAAAGGCTACACCTAATGCCACTAATCAAATTGTGAAAGACATTCACCTCGCTAATGATTGGTTATAGAAATTGTCATTTTCGAGCGCGCAATGTATTGTGAACACCGCGATTTAAACGCGCGATAACGTTGTGCCTACGTAGTATGTCGCTGACTGCAGGCGAATATCGCCATAAGACACCGTTTCTAGTTTTATTTACATTGCTACTTTTAGTGAAAGTAATGAATTAATAACTTATTTATTCTAAATCTCTTTGGGTTAGGTAAGTCTAACGATTATGAACAGTCTAAAGTAAAAAAAACTCAAAAAAAAAAATTGGGAAAAACCGACGAAAAATTCCAACATGGGGGGGTCCAGAATCATGTCCTGGACCCATGGTATCCGTTTGTGCGGCGATGTCCCTTACACGCTGTATAGATGGTAAATTTGGACCATCCCCAACCCAACATCGGCACAAAAATTACTCCACGTAATTGTAATCGCACTTTACCGACCGTGAAAGAAATTAAAAAATATCCAGCCCATAACATTAACGAAACACTTCACGAAAAAAAATTGGAAACCCATTTTGTAGACGACTTTCAGCCTGTAATGTAATCCCTAGACGATGATGAGTAGTGGATTAAAGGAAAAACAGACATTGTCTGACAACCAAATGAAATTCCCTTCCAAGTCATATCCAGTAGAGTCTTTATTCCCTTGCAACGTCCAATTTCCCTACAAACTGGAAGCGGGATGTGTGCGGGCCAGTTTATTTGGATCTACGTAGTGTTAGGTGAATTTCCCTGACTTTTGAGTATGAATGAAGATGCGGGTGATGGGGAAGATCTTGTAATGCTGGTGTATTGGTTGAATAGACACATATACAGTGAATGTTGAGGTGTTGCTGTAGCGGTAACCACAGCCACTGGCTAAACAGATGGCATTTGTCCGTTTAGATGTCTTGCTTTTGTAGGAGCTTGTTGAAGTTTCGGATAAGAATGGGTCATTTGTGATCCTGAAGCTATTTTGAGGGATTTTGGGGGTTTTAGAAAGTGATTTTAGCCCGGCTTAGAAGGATAATGGGCTTTCAGCTTTGGTTTGAATTAGCTTGACGTTTAGTTTTAGGTAGTTATATTGCAGTGACAGTTTCTATAATTTGTTCTTTAGTTATGTTATAGTTTATGTTAGTATTGAGCTTATTTCTATAAACTTAGATATTTGTTTCAATAACAGTATCTTCATATATAACTACATCTCTTGACTACCCGTTTTTATTTCTGAACCTACAATAAATTTTTCTTAAAACGCACTGTTTAAAATAATGTAATGTAACAAAAATAAAATATTTACTGAGCCGAAAAGCTATTTTCACAAAATAAATATTTGTACGACAGTATCCTCTTACTGAGTGACTGTTTATTATGTATGACATTTGTGATCCAATATCTGTTTTGGAATAAACTCGGGTTTACACGGAATATTACCACATATTTTTAAAGAATTTCAATATGGATTTTTCTAAGATTTTGAAGATTTTATCCAAATTATTCATCAGCTTTTTTGACAAATTCCTAAAACTGGATTTAATCATTTTAATCTCACGTTCTCCTTCACTTGTTCTACATTCTTAATAACGATAACTTAAGTAGTTTCTTTCCTGGGGTTTCACATGTATTCCAAAGGATCTCATGATTTCTTGGTGATACAAAATATCCAATATTTTGTAGTCTATTGAATTTCATCGAAGAGATCAAAATGATCTCACATTATGCGGATTCAAAGGAGCTTCCAACCGTAGACGCTTGGGTAGTGGAATGAGCTACCCTCTGTGATTTTCCTAAGGGAGTACAGCATGGAGTTCTTCAAGAAAGTTGTGAAGAGATTTTCGCTGTGTCGTCAAAGCGGGTGATAGTGATGCAAGTATTTACATATAGGTTATGGTAACCGCGCCACTATGAAGGAATAAAATAATTATTAAAATCCTTTCATCTTTTACAGCAAGATTGAGTAAAAACATCTCTACAAACTTTCGAATTTATAGAAACACTATAATTTTAGTAGGACTGAACAATCAAATTATGAACGGAAGCGATCAATTCCATTTCCGTAGAAAGAAACACATAATCCTTATGAAGCTCCGAAGCTCAATTTCACGGGTGACTTAAAGCTTTGCCATTACGATAATCTACCTAAGGACTTTTTGGATTTTGCTTATGATAATCTTTTAGGTAATTTTTCATGACGTCAGAAGTCTGACAAACAAGACGGACCTGAAGATAAGTGGTTACCATTATCTATGGATATAGCTATCAATCAATGATTTTATAAGTAAAATGAGGTAGATAGGTTGTAGCTGTTCTGAGCGTTCAGCGAGTGTCACGTTAAAACTTTAACTGTGCTGCTGTGCTACTGTGTTGTGTCCCGCCCGAGTGTTCGCACGCAACATTTACCTACTTGTATCTTTTTCGCTCCCAATAATTAAGACATACCGTCCAACTGCCTCGTGTCATCAAATATAGTGGGCCATTACAATATTATACGAATGCTATTTGTGAAGTTCAAATCTTGTGTAGGTATCTACCTCTTTTTACTTATACTATCATTGCTAGAAATTATATTGGTTGGAGTTATATTAAAAAATCTACCATAATAAAATACACCTTGCTATACAGCGTGTTGTTTTGGTCGGCGACAAGCGACCCAGGAGCGGTAGTACAAAATATATATTCCCCAAAAATGGAATTGAGAAATACCTTATTCAATTTGAAATAAAATTACCGCAACGTATGGTTACTAGGCACGTGCACAGACGTTTTATAAGAAACCTATGTGAGTTTCAATATTATAACCTCAATAGTTTAGGCTGGACTCAGTCAGATCATTAAGGTAAGGACAAATGTTCCCGATTTCATAGTTGCTCCCATAGCAAAAGTTTTTCAGTATGATACATGATACGTTTCCAATATACGTTGTTATTTTTGTATACTACTTAGGTAGCAAATAAGCATACGGCTCACCTGATGGTAAGCGCTTACCACAGCTTATGGACGCTTGCAGTACTAGAAGTGTTACTCGCGCGTTGCCTACCCTGCAGAAATCTGCTGTATACTCCATTGGGAAAACTACGGCGGGGAGCTCATTCCACAATCCGCGGTAGAAAACTCCTTTGAGCCTATATATACATTTAGAAAAACATGGATTTCAAAGTATCCACCTGTTACAGAAAAGATACAACAAACAAATATCATGCTGAGTTTTTACCGAAGTCTTCTTTCTCTGTTTGAGTGTATTACGAACCTTACCGGGGCGTAATTTGAATAAATAAGTTGGAGTTTTGAGATTGTTCGAGCTTACCGACATCAATAGAATTCAAAAGCTTTAGTATTCGGTTTGCATGACAAAAATGAATAAATTTACATGTACATGTTTCAATTCTCAAATATAAAGTTTTGTTTATTTTTCACACACTACGCGACTGTATGATAAGTGTTTATGATCTTCCAATGAAATTTCTTTGCTACTTGTTATTTTACTTTTATGTATATATTGTATGGTTCACACAATGAAAATATAGTTATGCATTCTTTGTCCTTTTGATAATACTCTTACAGCCAATAAAGTTTTTCTCTGCTTATTTAGAATAAAGTAAACCTAGGTAAAAATAATTGTTTTATATTATGTAAATACATAAATTTTATCATGTTTAGGATCTTTATATCTTTGATAATAAAAACAGAGTTGTGTTACATACTTATATTATTAGATATAAAGAATTGTTCGACTTGTTGCCCACTGCTACCTTCTACCATCGCAACTCTCGCCATCGACGGGGAGTTCATCCTCACACGTTGAAACCAGAATTGTTTCGAACTGTGCGGGTTCAAAGGAGCTTTCTTCCGCGGACGCTCAGATTATGGAATGAGCTCCCCGCCGTGGTTTTCCCAATGGAGTACAGCATGGGGTTCTTCAAAAAGGGCGTGAAGAGATTTCTTCAGGGTCGGCAACGCGCGAGTGATACCCCTGGTGTTGCAAGCGTCCATAGGCTACGGTAACTGCTTACCATCAGGCGGTTCGTATGCTTGTTTGCCACCTTAGTGGTATAAAAAAAAATATAGATAGTGAAGTATCCTGTTGTAAAAACTGATAATATTTTGATAATTATAAATATGCTCAGAGTCACTCAGCGAGCTATGGAACAAGCTAATAATGCCATATTAATCCTAATTGATTTACCAATTAACCTTTATTTAAAGAAAAAAAAACATTAAATCGTTACTTTTTCCAAATTGTTTGTTACCAAAACCATATGAAGTGGAAGTAAATGGGGGAGGTCTACGTTCAGCAGTGGACACCCATAGGCTGATATGATGATGATGATGATGATGATGACACCTATGGCGATGATAGAGTATTGTGAGGATTATAATGGTTTTCTGAAAAATAAGGCTGGTACTATTTCATACAAAATTAACTTTTGCCGCATCTAGTTTAATATTTAAAATTCGTTCCCAATTCTCGCTAGCGGGTTTTAAATTACCGAAGCACCGAGATTAAGAGGAAACGCTGGTGGCGTTTGTTCCATACAAACATAATCCTCAGTTTCCTCTCTGGATAATGACACTAGAGCTATGATTATTTTACCATTCAATCTGTAGGTACCACTGTATGTCTCTCGGTTGTGTTTTTCTCCATAAATTAATTATTATAAGAATTAGGAGCCTTCTAAAATGACAAAAACTGACCATTTATACTGCCCTTATCAGACGTCCAGCAAACAAATTTGACGAATATAAAAAATAAAAGGAAAACCGACAGACATAGCCAAAGCCTATCTTATTATATACTTGAAAAAATAAAAAAAAACGATCCAGTATTGGAGGAGGAAACTGGGGATTACGAAATTGCGATTTCGTCTATTTTAAATAGGTATAATCGATCTAAGCTGCAGTTGTCTCTATCGTCCCTCATACATTTATATCTCAGCAACAGCGCGACAGCAATAGATTTGTTAAATACCTATTTTTCAAATTTCATGCAGCCATCCTTTCCTCTTAACTTTAATACTATTGTGGTAACTACCGCAGCAGGACCGCAACGTCAGAACTTACGAGTAAAATTTTCACGAAGCTCCTATTTGTTTCAGTGTTGGGGCAACTTTGGTTTAAGTTTATTTAAGGTATTGCCATATAGACCAGGAGATACTGGCACAAATTTCCTGGTCATTTGTACCAGTATGGCGACTCGTCAGGGGTCTAATTAAGTAATGCCGAAAAGGAAAATGATGGTCATAGCGATGGTACCGCGGCGGCCCAATCGCGTGGGCGTTAATAGCAACCGCTACTTTATCAATATGATGATGAAATTCGGATTATGATAGCAAAATTAATCCTCTAGTCAACAAAGAAGCAATGTTCGCAAGACTGCAGAAAGCAGAATAAACGAGAAAGAGCATCACGAAGTATGTGGAATTGGAGAGGACTGCAACAACAGCTCCAGTAGAACCCGACGGCGAATTACGATCTAAACATCCTCATACACCGTGCCTTTTTATTCGTCTTAGAAACGCAGCCCACTTAATATGTACCTACCCAATGACTAGGTACTAATCATAAAAAAGAGGAGTATATTAAAAAAAAAAAATATTAGAATTATGACAAATCGAGTTAATAAATTAAAGTTTACGTATAAAATGGTAGAAAATACCAACCCAGTGCACGAGTCGAGTAGACTGCGCTCGTAACAGGGTGTTTAAAACTACGTCATGCATCATAATGAATAATATTTGACTTTTAATTTTCATTTTTTTTTTAATTGTTAGTTCCTATTCATTGGGTACACTATGTGTACAGACTCAGGACATACAGACATGTTCATGCACACAAATGCATTTCCTGTGTGGGAATCGAACCCACGACCTGCAGCGCGTAAGGTGAACCCTGGCCCGTCAATACACATATAACCTTCATTCTATCACTGAGTTATAGGAGATTCGATTTACGGTTTATAGGTTTACTATTTCGATTTCCAACCGTATCGTTAGGCCTAACCTTGCGATGTTTGGTACGGCAGTTAACACGCAATATTTCCACGATATAATGTATGTCAGCAGTATTATTCAAAGGTCATTGCTATTTTATTTCGTCTGATTATTGATTCTCACTAAATCTTATTAATTTATTACCTCTGGATCTCGTCGTGATGAAACTAGGCACGCCAGTGGTCTATGGATCGGAGAATGTATACATCTCGTGCCTTAGAAGGATTAAATCATGAGGAATAATTAGTGGTAATTTATCCTATTCTTAAGTGCTGCGCAAATCATTGCAATAAAATGGCGTCAGAGAAAAATATTAATGTGATATTAATTTTCTAATGAAATTATCCCGAAAAGCGAGTAGATAAGTTACGGCGAGGCGTCTTATTTTCAGCTATGCTATTCTGTAAAAGGTAATCATCTCGCAACTCACACTCACTTCGATTGTGATCTCGCTTGTTATTGTTTTGGTATTCTCTAGATAACATCAAGGCCAAGTGAAGTGAAGAACTCACTCATTTTAAGAATACGAAACTCTAATCTCATCGCGGATTCAGAAGTGATATTGCAAATTAACTTTACAGAATAGCATTGCAGAACCATGCCGCGCGCCGTGATCATTAGATTTTTAATGTTTTTATTAAGATAAGAAGATGCCACGAGATTTTATGTTACCAAGGTGACAAATAATCAGCTGGATGGTAAGTATTTAACGCGTGTTGCCAACCCTAATGAAATAATGTTGCCTAGAAATGAGTACTACGAGTTAAGTAACATAATGTTAGTAGTGTTACAGTAATAGTGTCTGGTACTCGGAGCCGCAAACAGGCGAGATCGAGTCGGAAGCAGAGACGACCGACTTCCAATCAACCTGTTGATTGCTCCTTAAGTGGGACTGGAATCTCTCTACTGCGATGTAGTGTACCTTATCTACCGTATAACTTTATATAAGGATGTTTAGATCGTAATTCGCCGTCGGGTTCCACTGGAGCTGTTGTTGTAGTCCTCTCCAATTCCACCTACTTAAGGCCACTAAGGTAACTTAAAGTCAAAGTCAAAGCCATTTATTCAATTTATGTCCTAGTAGGGCACTTATGAAGGTCAAAGCGACTAAAGTTACTACCAGTTCGTAAGTCGGCCTTCAACTGAGAAGAACAGGCAATAAACTTAGCAAGGTAACATTTTCTTGTTATAATTTTTTTGGACATTCTGACTTTATCGGCTATTTTTTCCAAAACATTATACTTATATACTTTTTTATTTTACAAAATAAAATACACAATCATAAAAACGTAACGCCAGAGTGAATAGGTTTCTTGTGGGTAAGGGTGTTTCATCTGAGACTTCGTAGACTCTTATGGGCGGGTCAGTGGCAAAACGCAAGCCCATTTAATTAAAACAAAAAAAAAACTTGGTGATGCTCTTTCTCGTTTGGTACCATTATTCTGCTTTCTGTCTTGTGAACATTGCTTCTTTTTTGACCAGAGGATTAATTTTGCTATATTTGCAGCTTAATATTTCATATCTAAATATCTTTTTCTCAAGCGTTGCAATCTTGTGTCGTGTCGTCATGACATGTGATTTGTAGCGCGCTTCACAATACGTCGCTATTCGTCCCTAACTGCTGCCCTTCTGGTGCCGTTGTTGATAGACCACCTATTGCAGCCTTAATTTGATCAGTTCCTCGCATGGGAGATAAATAACGCGCTCTTGTACCCTCTACTTTATCCTGCACTACCTACAATGGTAACATCTCCGTACCGCGATATGAGACTTCCTTACACTGCTCTTCTGATAATACTGAGGATATTATAATAGACGCTATATTAGTAAGGTAAGAATATAGAAGGCCTATGTCGAAGGACAACCTGACAAATAAACGGGTTACTGAAAAAAAAAAAAAACTTTGTTACTAATTCACTTAGTTTAAAATTTATAAATTATTGTATTATTTAAGTTAAGAGACTCAATTGGCCCTGATTCTGTTGTTTACAACTAAACTAATTTTAATCTCCCTATGTCTCTTTCTAACAAAGAACATAAGAAAAGGATGTAAGAAATTTAGTCCTGTCAAATTAGTCCAATGCTTGTTTTCAATATAAATTTAGTCGCCATCTATTGCGGTTACGCCTAAATACACGCAAAATAAGACGGCAAAGATTAATTTGACAACTTAAGATGAAAGGATGGCTGCAAGAAATTTGAAAGATAGGTATTTAACAAATCTATTGCTGTCGCGCTGTGGCCCGGAAATCAATGTGTGAGTGAACAGACTGTGCATGGTGCAAGTGTGCGTGCCGTAGCTCGCACCGCTCCCACCGACCGCCCGCCCCTCGATTTTACTTTACTTGTAATATTATATTTCTGTGATTCGGCCGGCGACTGGCAAGTTGATATACCTTTCAGCGCTTGCATTTCTGTTGTTCCAAGTGACATTAGGGATTTTGAAATTAGAACAAATACCTAACCATACGTTATTTTATTTGTATTTTGAGTCGATATAAAAAAATAGATTATATATTCGACATTTATGTATGTAATATTATTGGAACTGCATTATATTCACATAATGATAATCTATTAGGGCTTCCAAACAAATACCTATACAACATTTTATAGATTTATATTTGTCCACAGTCCACGCATTTCTTCGAAACTATTTATCGAATTGTGAACATTCTTTTTTTAATGCCTTATATTTACTTCAACTTAGGGAACAGTGCGAAAGTAAAAAATAACTCTTTCAACTTTCAACCACATACCTTGTAGTCTCACAGAATTACCTTTAGTTAAATTTAAAAGAGCTTTGTTATAATTTCTAACCAATAAGATGTATTATTCGATTAATGAATTTTTTGATGACAAAATGTGATAAATACCGACATGCCATTTACCTTTATAATAATATTGTAGCTTGCTAGACATTTTATGAACTTGTTTTTTTTTTTTTGTATATACATAATGAATAATATTAATTTGACATGAGACTTATTTGACATTTAGATCGGAAAATATAATAGTTTGTTTTTTTTTTGAATGAGTATGACCAACATTATTATTACTTACCTTAATTTTTTATCTTTGTTATAATTCTCATCTAGCATTGTTTTAATTAATATCATGTCATTTAAGCTTTGTCATATTAACGACATTTATTTTCAATTTTAATATTTGCACACCGCACAGATCGGTAGAGTAAGTTTGGAACTATTTAATTTTTAACACCGCTATTTTGGATTAGCATTACCCTTATTCTCGCAAATAAAATTAATTTAATTTAATTTAATTTAATTTCATTTCATTTCATTTCATTTCATTTCATTTCATTTCATTTCATTACATTTCATTTCATTACATTTCATTTCATTTCATTTCATTACATTTCATTTCATTACATTTCATTTCATTTCATTTTTTTTACTAGTGAAAGAGCTTATTTATACGTATAAAACAAGCCCTTGAAATAATATTGTAGAATCATAATAAAACGTAGCTCGTATCAAGCCAGGCCTTCACGCGTATTATTATTTTTACTGGAATACGTCGTGCTCTTTCGCTGACTTCAAATCAGCGTTAGATTAGAGTTATTTCATTCTTTTTAGTGTATTTGGAAGTCGATAAAAAAAAAAATTAAATTACTTTTTTTTTGTGTATCTTGAAGTCGATTTAGTTTTTTAAATTACTTTTTTATTTCAATTACCAACTTTTTTATTTCGTATTATTTAGAATTTGAGCAAGCTCAAGCCAAGCCGCCGCACGTATTACTTATTCCATATCTTGAAAACAACTGAACCGATTTTAATAAAACTCTCACTGAGTTGAAGTAAATGTAAACCAATAAAAAAAATGTCACAATCCGATTAATAGTTTCAGAGAAATGCGTGGACAAACATACACCTATGAAATTTTGTATATTAGTTTGGAAGCCTGAAATTTTGTGAGGAAGTTTCATCAAAATCAGTTCAATAGTTTTTAAGATATGGAATAATAAGTGTGTCGGGCTGGCTTATTGATACGAGCTATGGGCGTTGATTGTGTCAAAGGGAAAATATCTGAAAACTTTGGTCAAATCCTCGTAAATGTAAGAAAAAAAAATTACAAGTCGATTTTAAATAAATATACCAGCCAAGTGAGAGTCAGACTCACACACAGAGGGATCCGTACAATATTAAATAACTTATCGTTGCTATGACAAAAAAAGAAGTTTCTTGTATGAGCGGCCCCTTTAATTTTTCATTTTCATTTTTATTATTTTTTGTTATAGCGGTCATAGAAATACATATTCTCTGAAAATTTCAGCTGTCTATCTATTACCGTTCATGAGATACAGCCCACTGACAGACAGACGCACGGACGGACAGCGGAGTCTTGTTTGGCACCCTTCGGGTACGAAACTAAAAAGTATAGTCACAATCCGATTAATAGTTTCCGAGAAATGCGTGGATAAATATACATACTTACAACCATACATACACCTATAAAATGTTGTATATTTGTTTGGAAGTCCTAATAGATTATCATTTGAATATATAATATTGTTTGGCAGTCCAATAAATAATACATACATACGTGTCGAATTGATAATCTCCTTTTTTTAAGTCAATTAAAAATAGATATTTTGTCCTGTTATTTTGAAAAAGGTTACTAAATATTAGATATTATGATAACCTTTGAACGATCACATTTCTTGTTCTTTAATCCTTCATCACTCAAAAGTATAAAAAGAACAATCTTGGTTAGGGCACACTATACCTTACATGTAGGTTACCAAAGACGTAATACTATATCGATATCGATGAACAACACTAGAGCAGGTATCGATAATATATTATCGACTACTACGCGACACTTCTTTGACTGTATATGTATTTGTCCAAGCCTCTCCTCCCTCAACCCTGCCCGAATACAGGCGATAGAGACAACTGCAGCTTGGATCGATTATACCTATTTAAAATTGACGAAATCGCTATTTTGTAATCCCCAGTTTCCTCCTCCAATACTGAATCGATTTTAATTATTTTTCAAGAATAGTAATAAGAAGGGCTTTGGCTATGTCGGTCGGTTTTCCTTTTATTATTTATATTCGTCATATTTGTTTTCTGGACGTCTGATAAGGGCAGTTAAAAATGATGAGTTTTTGTGATTTTAGAAGATTTTTAGTTTTTATAATAATTAATTTATGGAGAAAAACGAAACCGAGGGACATACAGTGGCATCTACAGATTGCATGGTAAAATAATCATTGCTCTAGTGTCATTATCCAGAGAGGAAACTGAGGATTACGTTTGTATGGAAAAAACACCCCCAGTGTTTCCTCTTAAAATATGTTCTATCCTTTTTCAATCATGTTCGTAAGAAAGAGATGAGATGTGACTAAAATTAGTTTAGTGCGATTTACAACAGAATCGGCACCAATGTCAGCGAATAAAGGCTATCTTAGAATAAAGTAGAGTTAAATAATATACGACTGTCCTCACATTACGATAGTGTTTTTACGTCAACTTCACATTCACGAACAACGTTACGATGCAACTTTTTAATTGCAGTTCATACTTTGTTTTAAAACTCATGCTTATACAAAACTCAAAGTAGACTGTTAATAGTAAACATTGAATTTACATCGTTGAAAAATTTACGACGGTGGGCATTTATTTTTTCAACTCTTATATTAGACTAGCATTATAGCCCGCGACTTCGTCCGCGTAGATTATTTCTTTTTTCTAGATATGAATCATTGTAACAATATAGAGCTTTGTTCATGGCTATTGTCCGCCACTACGTGTGATATTGACAAAAGTTCAGGTAGATTAATAGCTCATATGCGAGGATGCCACATAAAACTGAAACAGTCCTGCCGCAAATCAACTCTAGCAAATTTCAGAGTTTTTCCCCGTGACTACAAACATTAATTAGGAACTGTTATCTTTTAAATTCAAACAGAAGGTGATTTGGGATCAATGGTATACGCGGCAAGAAGACTGTTTCTCCTCTGGCAGAACCAGTAAATATTTTGGCCTCAATAACATTGCGGCGGAGAGCTGTTACTTGTAGTCTAGTTCCACAGCACAACTTTGGAGGCCTTATCTCTCTTTCCCTCATGTCTGAGGATCGTGGTCAACATCGGGTTTGCTTCTAGAGCGAATGATCTGCCTCCACTGGTTTCTGTCTTCTGGTTTCTGTAAAACTTGGAGGACGATGAGTCTTTTACTTGATCGGACCATCTTTTTGGTGAACGACCACATTGTCGTTTTCCTTCCGTGTTCCCAACTATGATCAGATTTCCAAACTTTCATCGCCTTTGCGCACCATGTGGCCGAAATACGAAAAAATACGTTGGTGGCATATGGTGGACAATCGTGTTTTAATTTGGAGCTGCGATAGGATTGATGCATTGTTGCGTTTAGCGGTCCAAGGTATTTCCAACATCCATCTCCAGCACCACATCTCGAATGCATCAATACTTTTTCTTTCTCGGGCCAGTATAGTCCACGCTTCCACTCCATACATGAAAATGAGGAATACCAATGCTCGTATTAACCGGATCTTTGTTTTAATACCGATTCCTCTCTTTTTCCTGATGTTGTTTAGGCGAGTCATTTCAATACGCCAATACCATAAGCCGAAATAATAAATTTTGAAATTTTCACTCAAAATAAAGAACTCCATATACTAAATTTAATCCCCCTTTTCACTCCTTAAGGGTTCAAATTCAAACAACATCGATATTCGTTGCGTTCGTTTATAACCATAAGCTTAAATAATAAATTTAGTGTACTTCCATACACAAATTCATCCCCCTTTTTACCCTTTCGGGATCGGAATTATCGAAAACGTTGAGGCACATATAAATTAATTTTCAATCGTCAGCCTAAACACAAAATTTGAAGATCCTAACTTCAAAACTGACGGACTTGCATACAAACTTTCATCCCTTATTCTACCCAATTAGGGGTGGAATTTCCAAAAATCCTTCCTTACTAAATACCTACACCGTATAATATTAAATTTAGTGAAGTTTACTTTGAAACTGAAGGACTTGCATACACAACTTCATCCCCCTTTTCCTCCCTTTGGTGGTGGAATAATCACAAACGCTGAGATAACTATACATTAGTTATCAATCGTCAGCCTAAACACAAAATTTGAAGATCCTAACTTCAAAACTGACGGACTTGCATACAAACTTTCATCCCTTATTTTACCCTGTTAGGGGTGGAGATTCCAAAAATCCTTCCTTAGTGGATGCCTACACCGTATAATAATACATTTAGTGAAGTTTACTTTGAAATTGATGGACTTGCATACACAACTTCATCCCCCTTTTCCTCCCTTCGGTGGTGGAATTATTACAAACGCTGAGATAACTATACATTAATTTTCAATCATCAGCCTAAACACAAAATTTGAAGATCCTAACTTCAAAACTGATGGACTTGCATACAAACTTTCATCCCTTATTTTACCCCTTAGGGGTGGAATTTCCAAAAATCCTTCCTTACTGAATACCTACACCGTATAATATTAAATTTAGTGAAGTTTACTTTGAAATTGAAGGACTTGTATACACAACTTCATCCCCCTTTTCCTCCCTTCGGTGGTGGAATAATCACAAACGCTGAGATAACTATACATTAATTTTCAATCGTCAGCCTAAACACAAAATTTGATGATCCTAACTTCAAAACTGACGGACTTGCATACAAACTTTCATCCCTTATTTTACCCTGTTAGGGGTGGAGTTTCCAAAAATCCTTCCTTAGTAGATACCTACACCGTGTAATAATACATTTAATGAAGTTTACTTTGAAATTGAAGGACTTGCATACCCAACTTCATCCCCCTTTTCCTCCCTTCGGTGGTGGAATTATCACAAACGCTGAGATAACTACACATTAATTTTCAATCGTCAGCCTAAACACAAAATTTGAAGATCCTAACTTCAAAACTGACGGACTTGCATACAAACTGTCATCCCCTATTTTACCCTCTTAGGGGTGGAATTTCCAAAAATCCTTCCTTAGTGGATGCCTGCACTGTATAAGGTATCTTTGTGCAAATTTTCAAATCTCTAGGTCCAGCGGTTTGGGGTGTGGGCTGATATATCAACAATCAGTTTATCATTTTATATATTAAGATATTATTTTTATACTTCATAAAACTAAGTCGACAATCATTTAGTCTGCATTAGAATTTCAAGCCATCAAATTAATTATATAATTCATGGTGAAAGTGATACTTAAAAAAAAAACCGAATTGACAAGTCAGTAGGCTGCAAGCGTTCAACATGCCAGAACCCAACTTCGATACATTTCACACAATTTGAAATGCATCGCCTCAACTGCAGCACAGACTAAAAAAGCCAGTCATTATGGTCCATGTATTATATTATTATAGTATTTATTTAGTTTGCTGCTAAAAAATACAGGCTTTTACTAATCTGCCAGATGTAAAATAGAAATACATGAGAAATGTAACAATTCCCACAATCCGTGGACTAAAGAGTGTTCTGCTTCTACGAGGATGGATATAATAGTCTTCGAGTCGACTTCGAAATCGGGGATGGCTTCAGTAGCGTTGACATTCATTAGTGTCTGGAGATTTAATTTAAACTGGTTGTAACTTTGAATTACCTCAGCTAAGGTCCAGAGGGCCTACTACGAAAAACGATACCCGATAGTCCGGTCATCGTTGTTAATCAATTAGCCAATAGAATTGCATAAAATTTACGATTCGCCAGTTTTGCTGCAATTCTATTGGTTAATATCTGACAACGATGATCGGACTATCGATTATCGTTTATCGTAGTCTCTGGGTTTGAAGCCTTTAATAAGCTGGAAGCTCTCAGTAAAAGAAATCATTATATCACTTGTAAGTTGTTGTTTTTTTTATCCTTCCGAATTTTATTTTGTAAAATAAATTTAAAAAATGTTTTGGAAAAAAATTGCCAATGTAGTCAAGATTGCATTTACAAAAAGGTATCCTTGCTGAGTTTCTTACATGTTCTTCAGTCGAAGACCGAACTTACGAACTAGTGGTAGCTTCAGTAGCTTTTAACTGCAAAAGTGCCCTAAATTGAATAAATGGCTTTGACTTTGACTTTGGAGCCAGTCTGTTTACCCATTGGCTCAAACACAAGCTGATTGAAGGTTAAAAAATTAAGTTATTTTTTTTACTGTTTATAGGCCTGTGTTTGACCGCAATCTCACCATGGTAAGTGATGATGCGGCCGAAGGTGGTAAGCACACAAAGCCTAGAAGGAACTGGCTCTCAAGTGCAACTATCGGAGGAACACACCGAAAGCTGCTTGGCGACAGATTTTCAACTTGAGGGTAGCCGGCCCGGCGGGTACTACAAAGTACCCTACCACCGTGCTATGGTTTCCTCACGATGTTTTCCTTCACCGAAAGCTCAAGCTCATTGTAGGATTCGAACCCGGGACCTTCGTCTCGGTATCCGACGTCACTACCACTGAGCTATCATCGCCTTCAAAATTTATGACAAAAAGTCTAATAAATAACAGCACAGCTGTATTTTCGCTAGGTTGTTGTACCGCACTTACCGATCGAGTAATACGGACGAATAAGCCTGCGGAGCCAGTATGCATGCAGCGAATGTTGAGTGGAAATCCATGTACCATATTATGAAAACACTGAAAAAACTGTAAGGCTTTATTTCCTATCGATATGTGTGTATGTTAAGTGACTATAGTAGTTGGCAATATATTTGATGTATGTAAAGATATAATATCAATTTGGGATAGGTTTCGATTGAGGTTTCAGACTTATTTTGTTTGATAAGAAACTTTGTTTACATAATTAGTTTTGTAATGGTTATTGATAAAGAATTGAGAATATATTGGATTTTGTTTATCTGTTTGTAGATATGTGTTATTCGTCCAATTGCGATGAAACGAAAAGGTTGACTGAAAAAAAAAAACGTAAACCTAACCGATAATTTCATACTGCTTTAGTCAGTAAAAATGGAGCCATTGAATTAACCATTAACAAAAGTCAAAGTCAAAGCCATTTATTATTCAATTTAGGCCCCAGAAGGGCATTTATGAAGGTCACATTTACTGAAGTTACCACCGGTTCGGAACTCGGCCTTCAACTGCGAAGAATCCGGCAAGAAACTCAGCAAGGTTACATTTTTTAAATATTTTTTGGACAATCTGACAATGTTTGGTTTTTTTTCCAAATAATTAACAATAAAAAAGATATACCTAAGCATAGATACAGATGAAAAAATAACAAGAAATCTTCATTTATTATTAATTCCAACTATTAAACTTTTCGTTTACTGAAAAAAAAGTATGATAAAACAGTTCGAACTCACATTTCATATTTTTCGGTATTAACGTTAATAAAAAAAATTACTTTGCAAAGCACGGATATAAGCTACAAGTTTCGATGAAATCCTCGGAGTAACAAACATACTCAGAGACTTTTGCATTGATGTAGTAGCATATAAAAGCACAAAAGAACAATTGAAACTGTTGCAGGCCAAATGGACAGTACAAAGCTACCATTTCATAACTTAAAAAACCCTTTCACACGAAACATACATTTTAAAATTTCAAACAAGAATCGTCAGTGCCGCACTTTGCTTGTGCATTTTCACCTTTGTGTGTGTAGCGGTAAGAGTCAAACAAATTGCAGTTTTTTCTATCTTTAAAGCAGCGGCGGGCGTAGAGATTGCATTCTGTTCATATTCCGTTCATCTCGAGGTCGTCGGGCCAAAGCTAAGAGCTTAGATGGTTCAAGTCACGAGCGAATTGCTGTAATCCCATCGATATTTACATTAATTTCAATGATTTCGGCTTTTCTATTATGTTCGTAAAATCGAGGTGGGTAGGTCCTTTAAATTAACACACAGTTTACTGCAATTGATCAAACTATTACGCGCTATTACTTTGTGAAAGACTGGTGTCAGTATTCTGTTCAACAAGCGGACGCCACCATTTTTCATTATTTTTTATAGAAAAATAATTGATTCTTGCTCTATTAAGTATTCAAATATAAAAAAAATACTAGCGTCAGCCCCGCATTCCATAGACAAAAATGTTTATGTTACTCTCCGGCCGAGGAAGATAACTAATAATAACTAATGATCTGTATGCAAATAATCACGCCCGATCCATTGCTGCGTGAAAGAGAGACAAACCAACAAACACTCTTTATAATTAGTAGGATATCGAAAGCATAACCTCAACACACAATTTTTGTAATAGAATGTACAGTAGTACCCAACCTCGATGTACCCAACTAATATGGCTTACCGATGTACCTGCGCAGAAGATACTTTTTGTACATTGTCAAAGCGCGGGTAACCGCTATTGGTTGGCAGCTGCCGTCATGTTAACGCGCGCCGTGCGGAGGGGCGTGACTTGCGAGTGAGACGGAAATAACAGCTTTAGTGTATTATGAACCTTACAGTAGTAATCTAAGGTTGATGTAAGTTTTAAGCATTCTTTCGTTAATCTTCGGGGCCATACTTTCTCTTCTGTGCGAACGAAGATTCACGACGCGCCTTATCAGTTGGGTAATACTGTAATAGAAACCAACTGTGAGAAAAACAAGACAAGCGTGACTACATTACTAAATTCCCCGCTACAACCTTATCACTCACTCCGCATCCACTTCCCAGAAGCACGTGGGATCGTATGAATATGAAAAGAGCCCTTCATTCAGCGACCAAGAAGGGGCTCGTTACGCATCCCGGCTCAAATGGAAAGCTTTATCATGTGCCCCAGCCGTTGCATAAGTTCCCCAAGGAGTACCTTTGCCTTGCTATTAGACTAGTCTGGTTTTGAGCTGAGGTGTTGGAGAGAGAAAGTGATAGATTAATCAAGTCAATACCTACTTTGTGACGGTCAGTGAGGTTCTTCAAGTAGGGTGAAGAGATTTGTGCAGGGCATTGAGCTATTATCCAAGGAAAAATACCTAGGATTAACTCTAGATAGTGGCTTGACTTGGAAGGTCCACATTAATAGTGTACGAACCAAAATATTTTCACTTTTGGGTTCACTTAGAGGCATAGTGCGGTACCTTCCTCGTCAGGTGCGCTATACTATCTACTACTCCCTTGTTAAACCTCACCTGGACTATCTTGTAGAAATTTGGGGGTGTGCTACTGACTCAGCATTAAAAGACTTGAACATTACTCAAAATAAAATAATCAAGGTACTCTTTTTCTACGACTATCTAACCCTACACCGAAAATCTATAGCGAAACCAAAATTATGAACATAAAGCAATTATATACTTTTAAAACTTGTGTACTAATATGGAAAATCTTGAATAGAAATATACATTGTCAGACCACTTTCAAAACCAACAAAGATATGAACCAATATCCTACACGCAGAGCCAACAATTTATTTCTTCCTACACCAAGAACAAACTACGGTAGTAAAAACATAAGTTTTGAAGGAGCGCAACTTTACAATAAATTGCCAGATTGTATAAAAAATGTAAAATCTTGTAATCTTTTTAAAACAAAACTACAGATCCATATTATTGACAATACTATTTAATGATTCGAACTCTGTAATACACATCCGTCTGATCACCTTATTTATCTGTTCTGTGGTCTGATCTTATTTATTATTAATACTTGTATCTAGACTTATGAACGCACACTGCTAACTTTATCTTTATTTATAATTATTTTTATGTACTTTCTCATATAAGTGAAATGTAATTTCTTTTGAGATAATAAATTCTTTAAACCTATTATTACTACGTATAGAGAGTTATATAAGAAAAGTTTATGTCCCAATTTTTTAGAGTCAACTCAAGTTCTCTTTAGTGCTGAAACAATAATTAGTCGTCTAAGCAGGTAGTAGAAGCACGAAGCGCTATCAGAACGCTTTTAGGAGTATTTTTCCCGCAAACACCATGATTCTCACGGCGCTTACGTGTTTCGTTCATCGTTTTACAACAACAAGGTGTGGCCGGATGGCCTCACTTGAACGGAACATAGTTGTGATGTGTGGCGTCTACTCTATACGTAGTAATAATAGCTCAATGGTGCAGGGACGGCATAGCGCGAGTGATATATCTTGTGTTGCAAACGTCTTAAGGCGTGGTACAGGCCGTATGCTTGTTAACCACTATAATATGGGTATGGAGGTGCAAGGTGGATGACACCTCCATTTAAAAGGGAACATCTTCCGGCAGGCTGGGTCATCGTGCCTGGGGACTGCGGTCCAACTGTACATGTCGGACAGTTGTATATATGCAGATTCTCGAGAAAACTTCTTAAGCGCGATGCAGGATGTAGGATAATGTGGCGCCACGCCATCTATCTTTCAGTGTGTGAACTATCTTAGTGTTACTGATAGATGGCTCATAGATATCACTACATGGGTATAAAAGAAAATTGGTCTTAATGAAATGGTTGATAAGGGTTCCCCTTTTCATGGGAATTTATGAGAACCAAAAAAAAACGTTTTAAAACGATTACGGCTATTTTCACATTATGTATTCATAACTGCCTCGCACTAACGACACAAACTGCATTTTAAATTTCACGATTTACAAGCCTATATCTGTTCCTATATTCAAAGGAATAAACCCGTGTCATTTGTTGGTAGCATTATTTTAATTGTCATATTTTTTTCATGTGAATCACAAATTGTGTTAGTGTTATGCTGAATTAAATAAAATAAATAAATATCTTGGGACATTCCTCACACACGGTCATCTGATCGCAAACTAAGCAGACCTTGTACCACTTGTGCTTTGAGTTTTTTTTGGCCTGTGTTTGTCCACAATCTCACCATGATAATTGATGATGTGGCCGAAGGTGGTACACACACAAAGCCTACAAGGAGCTGGCTCTTAAGTGCAGCTGTCGGAATACGTCGATAGGTGCTTGGTGACAGATTTTTAACATGAAGGTGTAAGCTAGCCAGGTGAGTACTACAAAGTACCCTAACACCGTGCTATATAATTCCTCACAATATTTTCCATCACCAAAAGCTCAAGCTCATTGTAGGATTCGAACCTGAGACCAGAAAGTTCGCTCAGTATCGCCAGTAAACCAGTCTAGTTATCAATTACATGATGCAACATCTTTAACTATCTTTCTCTTTGCCAGTGATATGTACCCAGCCCCCCTAGATAAGATGGTTGTCGACAATCGTCATCGTTAGTAAACGATCAACCTTTGTATGGGATTGACATAAGAGATTGTTAAAAATCACGTGATACTTCGATTTGAAATGTCAATCCCATACAAAGGTTGATCGTTTACTAACGATGACGATTGTCGACAATGATCTTATCAAGGCACCCAGTAATATATAAGTCAATGCTCTTTGCTTTATTTTAAGAACATTTCTGAAATGATATCTTAATTTTAATTTAATTTTAATTAATTTTGCAGCCCTAAAATTACAGGTGTAACGAACAAGTCCTAACCTGAACTTTTGCTGTAAAAGAGATTTTTGTGAAACTTCTTCAATAAACATGGTAAGTTTAATTTCTTCACAGTAGTAAATGAAGTAGATAAGAGACGCGGCTAGGTTAATCCGCTAAATGAACCTACCCTCATTTTGTAAAAGCCTCCTCTCACAAAGAATACATACTGACACTAGATTTAGTGAATAATAATCCTCTTTGCAATGCTGTACCTAGGAGTAGGTATGTTCATTTTACGAAAATCTTTTTTATTTTATTTTTATTATTTCTTTTTGCCGAATATTATTACCATTTATTTATTTATTTATTTATTTATTTATTTATTTATTTATTAGGACAACCAGTAGTCGTTACATTAAAATAATCTTAAAACTAAATAAAATTGAAAATGAGATCAATGTACAACTTTTTAAGGTGTCACAACATTCGTTATAAATGGTAACATAAAACAAAAGTATTTCAAATTTCTGGAAACAAACTAATAAGCAAGATAAAATAAAAAGTCCAAAATTTAACGAATCACACACACAGAGAACATAAAAAACATTATTAAACTTATAATTTAGTAAAAAGTAAAGTAAAAGTAGGTAAATAATTAATTAACAAATATTCATTAATTAAGTAAATAAATAGTCTTATCAACTCAACAACCTCAGCACATTTACCATTATTCGTATAGGTATACTATTTTCAAATTCAAATTCAAATTCAAACATTTATTGCATCACATTAATATATACACAACACACACAGTTAAAAGTAGGTAGGTATACACATGTGGCCTCATCTAGGGCATTGCAATACACTCATAGAGATAACTAACCTAAGGTATAATAATAATAATAATATAATAATAATTAGTACTTAGATGCACCGCTACATTTCAAGAAATCTGTCCGAAAAAAAATCATCTAGCGAATAATAACATTTTTTTATCAATATGTCTTTTAAGTTCTTCTCAAAATGTATATCTTTATTGATGAATTTGACCCGCCTGATGGTAAGCGGTAACCTTAGCCTATAGCTAGACGCTGGCAATAGCAGGTGTAACACTCTCGACTCCAAGGAGGACGATGGGTCAACGTGGTCACGACTCAACGTGCGTTAGCACAGCGAGGGTGCTGGGGGGAGGTGTCACACTTCCCACGGGACGAGCTATCTAAGCGCAGCACGTGGAGGGGTGTGCAGGTACGCGTTCAACACGAGAGCCCGCCCCCCCTCTCTACACCGCAGATGGCGACCAACGTGAGGTTTTAGCCGGTAAAAGTCCGGCATAACCTGGCCGCTACTCCTTTCCTTTTAAAGCCTTTCTGGCTAAATTGAGCTTCATCGCGATGAGTTGGTGGTAGAGCATCAGAACTTTTGAATTAGCAGCCTCAAGCATCACCTCATATTGTTGCTGGTTCGATGGAACAGTGTGTAAAATTTTAACGAATTTACATTCTTGGAACGTCTCTCTTTAGACGAGCGCGTCTAAGAACCACTATTTGTCATCAAATACTATGTCTTTAGTAAACGTGAGACGCTTATCATTACAACGCGAACATTTTATTCAATTATTTTTATCAAAGCTGAGATTTCTTTTGAATCTCGACTGTATTAAGCTGCCTGTTGTACTTATATTATGTATTATTATTAAAATAAAAAACGCAAATTTTATCACAAATTTTTTGTTCATCTACAAAAGAAGTATATAATTATTTTTTATAATTTCAAACAGTGCCAAATTGATAGATTTATTTAAAAATTACTTATAAAATAATTGATTAGAGTTAATTGAAGCGCTCGTGGTGTAGCATGATTAACCGTTCTTAATCGATCGGCAAAGTTAAGTCGTGGTCGGTATCTGGATGGGTGACCGCCTAGTGGTATTTCAAATCGAGCGTTTCCGTGCTTCGGAAGGCACGTAAAGCCGTTGGCCCCGGTTATCACTTAATTGTGCTAGTCGCTAAGCTAGTTGGATGCCACCTAGGTGGCTTGAAAAATTCCGACAGTAGGTTGACCACTAGTCTACCTCCACCGATCCGCAGTGGGCATACGTGGTGGAGTATTGCCCATTCCCTTTCACCCTCATTTGTGAAAGGAGGCCTGTGCTCAGCAGTGGGACATTATAGGCTGATGATGATGAATAGAACCTCTTTCTTGTTGTCCGTTCACGAGAAATGTACGGTAAACCAGCAATAGCGTACACATCGGTCGATGGCCAAATACGTTTAAACTCTAGGTAGCAAACAATATACCGTACACACGTCATCCATTGTAATATTGTGGTCGCATGACAATGCACCGCCCCACAGGCTTTCACAAGGAAACTATAGATTTCACTTACGTAGGGGAACACGTAGAGAGTATTGTGTAAGCTCAGCCAGGTGCATTGTAGAATATATTTGCGTTTAAATTCAGGTATCGAGAGTAATGTCCCCATGTTTTGGGGACTATGAAGGACATATAGAAATAGACTGCTCTGGGCCAATAGACAAACATCGTCATTGTTAGTAAACGATCAACCTTTGTATGGGATTGACATTTCAAATCAAAATATCACCTGTTTTTTAACAATCTCTTATGTCATGTAACGATGACGATTGTTTGCAACCATCTAGTCTAGGGCTGTCGTCTGAATTTTACAAACTAATCTTCTGGTTAGGTAAATTATATGCACCTACTTAGTTTCAATTGACAATGCCAATTTGCATTGCCAATAACATTTGTTTAATGGGTTTTTTTATACTACTAAGTCGATAAACAAGCATACTGCCCGCCTGATGGTAAGCGGTTAGCTTCGCCATATGGACGCTTTTAAAACTTGGGGCATCACTGGAGCGGTACCGACCCATCCCCCTTCTCATGAGCACTGACAACCTTACTCACGCGCAGGAACACAACATAAAGTTATTTGGCAAATACATTACACATATAAATACATACATGACTGTTTAGCAATGTAACACAATATTTTTAGCAACTTCTGTATTTTTGACTGTGGTGACAAATAATAGTGCATTATGATACATGTGTGCAAAGTTGGTAATTACACACAAGGCGATACCCGCAGGCGAACGCGATAAGGGAGCCGAGAGTGTAATGATCAATGCACACCTGTGTCATACGACGTTTTTCAACACACCTGGGAGGAAAAAATCTATTAATAATTTTAGGAAAAACATTATCAAAATTTTGTAATAATATCTTTTTTTTTTGTAAGTTTATCAATTTAATCTGTTTCATTGTTTTTTGTTTTATCTGCTTTATTTTTGTAACTTGATGTTTATTTTTATTTTTTGGAAAGTTTTAATATTTTAAACATGTTGTGTTTGCTTTTATATAACAATAAATTTAGTTTTAATCTAGAGTAAGTTTATATTGTTCTTGTATTAATTTACTGTTGCTAGCAAACCTTTAAATAAATAAATAAAAACAGACTTTTTGATAATAATCAAACTCACAATGAAAACTTTAACAAAGATGGCGCGCAGGTTTTTTTGGCAAGCTGGTTTACTCGTGTAAATTTAGAATGCTTTCTCTATACACATATCAATTGCATTGAGGTACAAACTTAACATAATCGGATTATACCTTACATAAAACTGTGCGGTGATGTAAAGTAAATATCACTAGTACGTAATAAGCTGCATTATGATACTAATACAGTGAAATAAATGTCACTTTACGAGCAAGTGTGTTCAAAAGATTATTATTATATTATACACACATAGATCATTATTGGTAAATATACTATTCGTTCTCATGTTAACAATTATACTATCGATAAGGTACCAAGTGAAGATAATTAATTATCAAGTTTAAAGCATCAAACTCAAATTACACTGCGCTTTAAATTAATTGGCTAATAATTACTTGGTAGCGGTTACCTGACACCGTCAATTTATCCATCAAAGAGCAGCACAGCTCGTCTGACTCTGATTTGCATGTCAAAGGCAGCCGTGACGTCATGGGTGTGACGTTGCCACCGCGCCGCGGTGAAACGGCCGGGCGTATTTTTTCAGTGGTGATAAAGGATTTTCAATTTTCGATTGGCCAGTTGAAATGGTGTGTAGTGGTATGTGATATCGCTTTATGTTTAATTGAGTAATTTGTATAGCGGTTGAGTTTTAAGTGGGTTTGCATAGGAATAAGTTTTTGTTAAAAATTTCATTTTAAATACAAGCTTTTTTGTTGACTGTACTTGCATTGTCTTCCAATATACTAATGTACACCAAATATTACGTCAATCCGACCACTGGAAGTGGGTGAAATTCGACTTGCAAGATTCCACCCGAACAAACATACATACATATACTGCAAGTTAAATAAAAGCTTGTAAAAATAGTAGAGTTAGAATAATAATTGGACTGTTTTACAAAAAACTTAAACCGACTTCAAAGTACACTAAGATGTAATCAAATCCTGATCTGATGACAATGGGACCAAACGGGAAGTGTACCCTTTCGTACCCAAAAGAATTTTCCAAATCGGTTAATAAATGACGGTTATGAGGTAACAAACAAAAAAAAAATACATTTGAATTGAGAACCTCCTCCTTTTTTTGAAGTCGGTTAAAAATATTATAATACTAACCTGTCCCCCGCCGTTTCATCCACGTCCCTTGATAAAAAGTAACCTATGTCCTTCTCTATACCATAGGCTATCTGCGTGCCTTTCATCGCGATCGGTTCAGTGGTTTAGGCGTGAAAGCGTAACAAACAAACTCACATTCACATTTATAATATCAGTTGGTTTTATAATTTGTTTTTATTAATTTTTCAACACACTCCCTCGTAAAATGACAATTATTGCAAAATACAAGTCTGCTTTTTTCCTCGCAAGTGTGTTGAAAAATGTCATATGACACTCGTGTGCATTGATTTATTACACTCTCGGCTCCCTTATGCTTAATATCGCCTGGAGTGTAATAATCAAAGCACACATGTATCATAATGTACTATTATGTGTTTTTTATTTGTGATTATGTGATTGTTATTGGGTTTTTCTTTATTATTTTTTTTTTTTTATATTTTATGTGAAGAAGAATAACTGGTATTGCTCTTATTCAATTCTAAGCTATACATTAAAAAAAACAAAATGGTGAAGCTTCTTTGTTTTTTAAATACTTCAGTACAAATAGTCTAACATTATTTTATTTCTTAAAACTCTTCATCGAAGATGGACAGAAACCTTCCAACAAAATGCTTTCTCCTTAAAATTACAATTTAGGCCATAACTTATTTGGCCTATTAGTTAGAACAGTTATTACCTAACAAGGGGCAGACTTACTTCTTATTGGAAAACTGACATTGTTGGTTGAAAAGCGTTAAGTACTTGTATCTATAGTTTTAATCACGGAACAAAAAAAACAACATATTTTGACACTTCGCACTTCCACTTGTTTTTTTGTTCCATGGTTTTAATGAGCAAACTTAACTTTAGAAGAGGTTTTTGAAGTGAAAACTTCTATAGCGGGTTGTGCACTTTTTGGGATCGGTAAATTTTTTTAAACTCGCTTCAGATGTCACGTGACCCTGATCGAAAATCCGTAAGGCGGAGGGAGAGTAGTTGCAAATCAGACTGTATTTATAATGGTGTTATGTTCAAATTCTTATAATATTCTCTAGCTAGCCGCAAGGTAGTCAGATTGTCCAAAAAATATAAAAAAAATCTAATCTTGCCGAGTTTCTTGCCAGATTCTTCTCAGTTGAAGGCTGAGATCCGAACTTCAGTAAATGTGACCTTCATAAATGCCCTTCTGGGGCCTAAATTGAATAAATGGCTTTGACTTTGACTTGCCTTAATATCACAAACTAATTAATTATATCGCGGCCATTTCTAGTTCACTGCGACATAATCCATCAACATTTTATAAAATTGGTATAAAAAATCTCGCAACACAAAAACTGGCATACATTATATATGTTTTCAAATTGACCTCAGCAAAAGTCACGGCTGTGTGTTATAATCGAATTACAGCACGATACCGAGTCCTCCGCATTAACTATACATTGTGTACTTACATTGTATGGTAAACGTTACAGTAACCTGCCTACACTCATAGACGTAATAGACCAGCTACGAACTCTTAAGTTACCAAACCTAAATTAGGTAGGAACAGTCACCCAGGGACTTCAAAAATCGTATATTCAATATAGGCTCTAATAAAGCACTTACAAACGTTACAATCGATTCTACCGCCGGTTCGTAATACACTTTTCCTGGCCAGAGTCAGTTCTCATATAGGCTTTTTGATTTGCCAACATAAAATCATTGTTTTCTTTTTTGTTATGATTAGACCTGTGTTTGTCTACTATCTCACCATAGTTACTAATCACGTAGTCGAAGATGCCACACACAAAGCCTAGAAATAAATGGTTCTCAAGTGCAGCTGTCGGAATACACCACTTGGTGCTTGGCAATAGATTTTCTACTTGAGGGTAGTATAGCCAGTAAGGCGGGTATTACCGTGCTTTGGTTTCCTCACGATGTTTTCCTTCACCGTAAGCTCAAGCTCATTATAGGATTCGAACCTTCGTGACGACGTTCGACGTCGAAACCACAAGTTATCATCGGCTTAAGTATTCTATTCTTAAGTTCTTCATGATTGCATCGGTTGATTTCAATTAAATATAAATATCCTCGGACATTCCTCACACACGGCCATCTGATCCCAAACTAAGCAGAGCTTGTACTTTGGAAACCAGATAACTGATATACTACATATACTATTTTTTGTTTGTAAATACATACTTAATATACATAATTACACCCAGACTCAGGATATACAGACATGTTCATGCACACAAATGCATGTCCTGTGTGGGAATCGAACCCATGACCTGCGGCGCGTTAGGTGAACCTTAACCAACTGCGCCAACTAGCCCGTCTCAATTAAAATTAATTAAAATTAATTCAAGTATGAAATGCTCTACGACGAGTAAGAAGAATTGATGATTATAATGATAGTACTGGCGTTGAGTGCCGCATCCAAGGTCGAGTTTTAATCGTAAAGCTAAGCTAGAACTTTCCGGGAACAAAATCATTGTGAAGAAAACTTAAGTAAGTAAGGTACATCAAAGTTTATGCTTGCCATTACGGTATGGTCTGGTAGGCATACTTACCTGAAAGCTAATTTCTTTGTGTGTGTCTAACCTTGGACCATATCATCACTTTTTTATACGACGGAGTCGGTAAGCAAGCTTACGGCCCGCCTGATGGTAAGCGATTACCTTAGTCATATGGAGTCTTGCAACACACGGTGCATCACTCACGCGTTACCGATCCTTTCCCGCTCCAAAATGAGCACTGGCAATCTTACTCGCCAACCAACCAACATAAAGTTATTCAGCTGCGATATTCTGTAAGGTGGACTCACTTTAAAACACACTTGCTATAGCATGAGAGACTGGAATACAGAAGGATATAAAAAGCTCAAAAAAGATTAAGTACAAAGAAACAAATTTTAGTAAAATAAAAGCAAAATACCTACAATATTTATTTCTAAAGCTCAGTGGCCAATTACTATATAGGCTACCCTAGTACGTAGTAACATGTTGTGAACAAAGTTCACCCAAGGGCAGTCACGAAACAGACTTGCTTTATAGCAAAATTACAGGCCAAATTAAAGTTCTAAATCATTATTTAACTTGCAAATACTAAAAGCTACTAAATAACTTTAAAAAAAAAATGATAATGTTAGTTTCGTTAGACACGTACTTGGCCGGTTTTTTTCTTGCTTGTAAGTGCACGCATAGAATGGCGGTAGATTTAAATGGCAATTCTTGTCACGTACTTACACATACGACTGAACGCCATTATGAAAATCTGTGTGCAACAATGGCCCTGATTCTGTTGTTCACAACTAAACTAATTTTAATGTCACTATGTCTCTTTCTAACAAAGAACATAAGAAAAGGATGTAAGAAATTTAGTCCTGTCAAATTAGTCCAATGCTTGTTTTCAATATAAATTTAGTCGCCATCTATCGCGGTTACGCCTAAATACACGCAAAATAAGACGGCAAAGGTAATTTGACATCTTTAAGTATATTCTATCCTTTTTCAATAATGCTCGTAAGAAAGAGATGAGATGTGACTAAAATTAGTTTAGTGCGATTTACAACAGAATCGGCATCACATGTACCTAGTCGATGATTGCGATTGTAAATTACAGTGTTAAAAAAACTGACTTTCTGACTTTTCTTTTTTCTTGACTGAAAAAAAGAGTTCAGTTCCAAGTTAAAACCGATATTTCAATTGATACGTAAAGTCAATATTAAAACAGTACCCAATTATTTTGAATAATATTTTTGTATATGCATGTAAAAATGTGACTTTTGTCGAGTTATATAAAAGCCAAAGTCGAAGCACTCTTTGGTATGTAGGAAGAGAAAATGAAAAAAATATGCTCGTTATATGTCTTCGTCATAGCGTCAGTATAAAAGCAGCAGTATTCTGCGCAAAACTATACTATCTGCTGAAATTATTTAAAAAAAATGGTATTTACAGGTGACTACGTAACAGATAGCCAAGAACATGGCATTATTGTAGTTGTAGTTTTTTAAATTTGTTACACTACCATTAATTTTATGAATTTATAGTAGCATCCAAAAACTAGCTAAAAACAAAGATTTTATTAAACAAAATGACTAAATTACTATCTTCAAAGTACACTAAAAAGTATGAAATAATTCAACGAATGCTAATCTGACACTGTTTTGATGTCAGCGAATATTCTCTATGGAACACGTATTTTAATTCGGTATTTTTTTGTAAAAAAGATTTTTAATTTTAAACTATGCTTTTTAATATAATCTCTCAAGATTTGTCGCTGACCAAGGATATGCATATCATCGATAAATTGCCGACAATATTAAAGAATATGCTGAAATCGCGATGTTTTTGCTCTTTCCCGCTGAGGAATTCCATCATATCTTCAAAGTTCATAGTCGGAAATACGTTTCCGTGTAATTGGCGAACATTATATAAAAATCGTGCCGTTCCCAATGGACTACAGCATGGGGTTCTTCATTTCAGGAAGAGATTTCTTCAGGGTCGGCAACGCGCGAGTGATACCCCTGGTGATGCAAACGTCCATAGGCTACGGTAACTGCTTACCATCAGGTGGGCCGTATGCTTGTATGCCACCTTAGTGGTATAAAAAAAAACATTTATACCTATACAGACGAATTTAGAACATCCTCCTATTTTGAAGTAGGTTAAAAAGTACCATGCGCATACGGAATGTTCGAAAAAAGATAATGTTAAAACAGAAATTATACTCTTCAGTATTTGTTAAAAGTTAAAACTCGACTTTTACAAAATGATACTTAAAACTTATAAGATAAAATTGTGAGCGCGCGCTCAAAGGGGACGGAAATCACACGAGAGTGGGAGGAAATTGGAAGTCCTCGCCAACCGCAGTATGTTGGGGCTGATAAATCAAATAAATAAAAAATGACACGATGTTTTATTCAAGACATTTCTCTCTAGTTTTAATACACACTTGATTTTAAATTGGAGCAACATAAATGAAGTCCCACATGGCAAACTGTTGGATCCCTGTTCCAGGTCAGGTTAACCATAGAAAGTGCAGCTGTCGGAGGGAATCCACCAGCACCTATTAGCTTGGCAATATAATATTTTATTGTCTACATTACCGGGGTAGCCTTTCGGTTTTCTTAGCGCTACGTTATAGGATTCTACAAAAAGGGCGTAATAAAAGCGCTTGACGTAGCGGTAACTATAAAACATTTTACCACCATATTTGAATTTAAAAGTATTTAATTATGGTACATAAGTAGTAGTGAAGCGCTCGTGGTGTAGCCTGATTAGCCGTTCTTGATCGATCGGCAAAGTTAAGCTACCACCGTCGTGGTCGGTACCTGGATGGGTGACAGCCTAGTGGTATTTCAAATCGAGCGTTTCCGTACTTCGGAAGGTAGGTAAAGCCATTGGTCCCGGTTATCACTTAATTGTGATAGTCGTTAAGCTAGTTGGATGCCTGTTAGGCGGCTTGAAAAATTCCAACAGTAGGTTGACCACTAGCCTACTTCCACCGATCCGCAGTGGGCACGCGTGGTGGAGTATTGCCCATTCCCTTTCAACCTCATATTTTGTGAAAGATGGCCTGTGCTCAGCAGTGGGATATTATAGGCGGATGATGATGTTGATGATGATTCATTAGGTATATAAAACTAGCTGTCCTGCGCGGTTTCACCCGCATTCTCGAGGGATCGTATGTTTTCCTGGGATAAAAAGTATTTTATGTATTAATTCAGAATATATTCTATATGTGTGCCAAATTTCATCTAAATCCGTTTAGTAGTTTTTACGTGAAAGAGTAACAAACATACTCACAAACTTTCGCATTTATAATATTAGTAGGAAGTAGGATGGGCTCAATGGGCTGCCTTTGTAAAACGACTAAAAATGTCACGGTGTACAATCTAACGCAATTCCCGACATTGAAGTAATAGTACATTATGATATATGTGTGCAACACTCCAGGCAGTATAAAGCGCATGAGCCGCAGGCGAATGCGATAAGGGAGCCGAGAGTGTAATAAATTAATGCACACGAGTGTCATACGACATAAAAATTTTCAACACACTTGCGAGGAAAAAAACAGAATTGTATTTTGCAAAAAAAAAAAAACACTTACGAGCGAGTGTGTTGAAAAATTTATTAATGTAAGTACCTATAACTTAATCGGCAACTGTAGCCAAGTTAACACTTTCGTAGTTATAAATGGTCTCAATAGGATTGTAGCACGCTATGGAACGTAAACGCATAGCTAAGGAGAAATTATAAGGTGGTTTTTCTTCTATGTTTGAATTATTTACACATTCTTTTTTATTAAATGTTTCATAATTTATCTTACTTCAAGACGAGTTAAATGGTTTAAATGCACAATGAAAATAAATATATACAGGTCGTTGTTTTGGTCAGCGACGAGCGACTCAGGGTTGATAATACAAATGATACTGGTGCTAAAAAAAATATAAAATAAAAATACTTTATTTTTTTTAAATAATAAAAATAAAAAAAAACTAATTTTGAAAATCATGTAATAAGCTAAAGTGTAGACATAATACTCGACGGGAGTACGAGGGAGTAAAGGGGTGGGGCGATGGCGGCTTGCGCCTAGCTCTAGTCTGTGCACGTGCCTAGTAACCATACTTTGCGGTAATTTTATTTCAAATTGAATAAGGTATTTCTCAACATATTTACAGTATTTAATGGAATTAAGTCCATTTTTGGGGAATATATATTTTGTACTACCGCTCCTGGGTCGCTTGTCGCCGACCAAAACAACACTCTGTATAATAAAGTTTATTTTATCATGTCAATGTAGATCAAAATTTACTTGTTTGTATTAAAAAATACAAATTTCCTCGCAAAAAATACTAATACACCCCATTAATACTCGTAGATCCTATATACCCGGCAAGGGTTGCTATTTAGTAAATAAGCAGAATAAAATACCAAACCACTGCTTTAAAAGAGCAATACAAACAACCTTACTCAGCATTTGACAGTAGGTAATATCTTACAGTTGGTAAATGGTAGCATTTTCCTGACTTACCGCCTCACCTACGAATGGGCATTGTAAAACATTCATAGCTTCCTTCGTACAGTTTCGAGTATTAAATATTGATGAGAAGAAGGTATTTGTTCTAAGATTGTTTCAATGGCTTTGCCCACAGATCTCGAGAGATGGGCCGTGACGCTTAGATTTAGCTTAGACCTGATGTCCCACGTAACTTCCCACTTAATATCACAACTACACATAAACGAACGTCAATAGGCCAATAGTAGATTTTTTTTACACACACAGCCAAAGAAACAGCCCAAGAACTCACTTGTTAGTAAGCGCTTGTAAATACGCACTACCACCACGCTCTCGGATTTACACACACATGCGTGTATAAGAGGTAGATGGATGAATCGCATGACACGATTTTAGTTGCATGTTCGAAACGAAGTTAGCCTTACGCTCCTGTAGAACTAAACATCAATGTATGTGCTTCATATTCCTTGTTCAAGTTGTACCATTAGGTATTTTTGAGATTTATACTTAAAATATGTGAAACATTTGATACTTAAAAGAGATAAGTGACACCATGATTCTTGTAGTTCATATGTAGGCTTTGATTTTTCAGTCGATCACTGAACAATACGGCATTTTGTGGCAAGTCCCTTAGGGGGACGCCAACAGATAGGTGGGTAGGGTTCGATTAAATGAAACAATGGAAACTAGTCCAATGAAACATTTAATTGCCTAAAATTCTGTGGCCGCCTCACGTCCAGATTTCACAGGGGGTACAGTTTTTAACAGGGGGAACACTGGCCTGAACTAAGGTAGAAGTAGCAGCTTCAGTTTTCGCTTCGGTCTGGTCCAGCTCCCAGGATGTCAGCGGGAGTAGGTAGTCCAGGCAGGCAGTACAGGAGGTAGGTCCCTCAGCGTTCCACAGCTAGTTATCAAGCTGCATAGGTAGATGCAAGGTAGGCGTAAATGTAGACGTAAATCCCTAGCGGGATTCCACGTGATATTAAACTAGATACAAAATTCGAAGCAAGTGACGCAGCCGTCACCTGTGAAGTCTCAAAGCGCACTGCCGTGGAGAATTCTCGAACTGAACGACTGGGCGTTGGCCGCCGCGCCGGCGCAGCTCGCAAACCCGTTAGATTTGTTAGGGATGCGTAGGTGCGGGAACCATCATCATTAATACGTACTTGTAGATTCCGTACAATAATATTTATTAAGTATTTAGATTTTTAGGTTTTATTAGTTTAATAGGTTATATTTAATTATGTTTTAGAATAAGTTGTAAATATTATTTTAATTTAAGTGTAATTAAGTTTTATTAAAGGTTTTCTAACTATACTTATATTTATTTATGTAACTTGCAAGTGCAACGTTACAGTACCCCGCCAAAAAACGAAGGATTTTGCATACTAGACTGCAAAATCCGACTACTACCTATTATTTCATACTAAACTTATCATTACTCACAGACTACATTCTATACTTCACGCATCATACCATCTTCTTTCATAACATCATCAAATCTTACTATTAATGACTTGAGATCCTTACAAACAGAGTATAATTAGTAAATTTTAAGTTATACTCAAACAATAAGTTAGGTGTACTAAAATACTTATGTTTCTTTAGTACACTACAGTTTAGGTAATAGTTTTAATCTAATTTTAAGGCTAGTATATAGGTTTTATTTTATTCTTTATAGTTAATAAGTTTCATATCTTTGATATGCCAGGAACCTAGTAGTTTTCCAGACATATCTGCTAATTCATAGACCAGAGGAGACTTTTTATCAATGATTTTACATTTTATGAATTTAGGAGCTAATTTTTTATTAAAATACTTGTCTTTATCACTTTGATAAAAAGTCCTTTTCCAGATAATGTCACCAATATTAAATTCAGCAGGTCTTCTGCGTAAATTATATTGTTGACAATTCCTACTATGAGCCTGTAGTAGTAGTGATTGTACTTTATTAAAGATACTAGAAAGCACACCAATATTCTCAGCGTAGGAATCTCGAGGTTGAAAGATGACGTCGTTATCGTTCTCAGTATCGATATAATGTGAACCACAAGTAACTAATTCACGCCCGTACACTAGAAAGGAAGGAGTGTAGCCTGTTACCTCGTTTACAGAACTATTCACAGCGAATTGGATTTTTGGTACAAGTTGATCCCAAATACGTTGATCGTTAGAAATAAATGTGGAGATAGCAGTCATAACAGTCTTATTGTAGCGTTCAACTGTATTAACATGAGGTGAATACTTAGGAGTGAAGTGTAATTTAGGTACTTTATATTTTTCGAACATCTGTTTTAACGTAGCACTTATAAATTGTTTACCGTTATCAAGTATTACAGTAGAAGGAATGCCATGTATTAGAAATACTTGTTCTTCTAAGATCTTAGTAACAATTTCTGCAGTCGCGCGCTTGATTGGAAATAATAAGCAATACTTACTAAAACAACAAGTCACGACTAAGATGTAGCAGTTTAGTTTTCTAGTAGGCGGTAGAGGTCCTACTAAATCTATGCTTATAGTTTGAAAAGGTCTCGAACAGTGTTTGGGCCGACCCATTTCACCTAAGGCAGCGTGGTTTTGGTGTTTATGTGATATACAGGTATCACAGGATGTTACAGCTGTTACTACGTTAGCGTGCATACCAGGCCAGTAGTACCTAAGACTGATGCGCTTATAAGTTTTAAAAATACCAAAATGACCAGCGGTTGGTTCAGAATGGTTTTCAGATATAATTTTTGTTCTATATTCTGCAGGAACAACTTCTTTCCACTCGAACTCTTTATTTAGAGGATGATGAGTTTTCATGAAGCGAAATAAACGATTATTCTTGACTAAGTAGTTTGGAAAAGAGGTAGGAGAATTTTGAGAACCATTGTATATGTTTAGATACCATTGATCATTTGTAGTTAATGTAGTGTTTAGATTATTATCAATGGCTGAAATTTGGCAAACGCGAGACAAAGCATCCGGTATAATATTATCAACACCTCGACGGTGTTTCATTTCAAAGTTAAATGCAGATAGACGAACACCCCATCTAGCTAAGCGTCCAGTAGGGTTATTTAGATTAAGAAACCACTTGAGTGCTGAATGGTCTGTATAGACAGTAAACTTAGTACCATTATCGAGATAGCATCTCCAGTGTTCCAAAGCCACCAAGACAGCAAGAGCCTCTCTCTCAGTGATGCTATAGTTTTTCTCTGGACCTGTCAAGGTTCTACTAGTGTAGGCGATAGGATGTTCAACTCCGTCAATAGTCTGCGTTAGTAATCCTCCAACACCATAGTCACTAGCGTCAGTGTGTACTTCGAACGGTAGGTCAAAGTTAGGGCATGATAGGATTGGGGCAGATACAAGAAGTTCTTTGAGTTTAGTGAAAGACTCCTCAGCTTCAGTAGTCCAAAGAAAAGGATTAGATTTTTTATTAGTAGAAGTTAGCTTATTCAAAGGACCAGCAATAGAGCTAAATTTAGGGACAAATTTACGGTACCAAGAAGCAATTCCTAGAAATCTTTTTACTTCTTTTTTATTTGTAGGAGTAGGGTAATTTAAAATGGTGTCAATTTTATTAGGATCGACGTGAAGACCTTTAGAATCAACAACATAGCCTAGATATTTAAGTTCCGTACGGAAAAATACGGATTTTTCGTAGTTAATAGTCAGATTAGCCATTGTTAGTTTCTTAATTACTTTTAAAAGTAGGGAAATGTGATTTTCGAATTGAGCCGAGCATATGACGATATCATCGATGTATACAAAGACTGAGTTTTCAAATTCAGGCCCATAGAAAAGAGTATCAACAAGTCTTTGTTGAGTAGCGGGAGAATTTGTCAATCCGAAGGGCATAGTCACAAATCTAAAGGTGCCACGATGAGGAATATAGAATGCAGTTTTATTCCGATCATTCTCAGAAATAGGCACTTGCCAGTAGGCCTTAGATAGGTCTATGCTACTTAGGTATTTAGCATTTTTTAGGTTATCTAGAATTTCTGAAATATAAGGTAATTTATATGCGTCTTTTTTCGTAACAGAATTTAGCTTACGACTGTCTAGACAGAATCTGAGCTTGCCATCCTTCTTAGGAGTTAATAATACAGGTGAAGACCATGGACTCTCACATTCCTCAACGACACCCAGCGACAGCATCTCGTCTAGTTGTTCAGATAAGATACGTTGTTTTTCAGGCGAAACGCGATAGTATCTTTGCCGAATAGGTAAGGCATCGCCAGTATCAATAGTATGTGATACTAAGTTAGTTCTACCTAAACCACGTTTTTCAGTTGAGATATTTTTAAACTGTTCTATAATGTTATCAGCAGTAACTCGCTGACATTCAGTTAGTTCATTATAGGACTGTAGTATACTTTTAGCATCAGTTACAGTAGTCACATCACCATCATAACTAGTAGCATCGTGCAGAGATATAGAATTTGAAAATTTAGGAAATAGATTAAATTTTGTCCAAAAATCAATGCCTAGAATTAAATCTGATTTAACAGTCGGAACAACGTATGCTTTTAGTAAGTGAAATTGGTTTTCAAAAGTAACTGGAAGATTAATGTATCCTATAGAAACCATACTTTGTCCACCAGCAGCAGTAAAAGTTCTCACAACATCGTTATTAATGACTGTATGACCTAGTGAAATTAAATTTAGATGAGCATTATTACCTAGAATAGTTACTGTAGAACCAGAATCGAGTAAACCGCAGAGGTTTTTGTCGCCTACTTGGATAGCCGCGTAAGGACGAACATCATCAATAGGTTTTTTATCGAAGATTGTTGTAATGAAATAACTAGAAAAGAAAATTTTAATAGTTGAAAGCCAGGCTTTCCAATCCTTTTCATCAAAATTTTTAGTTTTAGTAGAATCAGTAGTTTTAGTTAAGTTTTTTACCTCATTTATATTACAGCAATCTTCAGTAGCTAGTTTTTTTGAATTAGATTGAGATTTACATTTAGGACATTCAGGGTAAGTGACATTCATTGTTCCACATTTAAAGCAAATGGGGAACCTATCAGCTTTACATTGCTTCAAAGAGTGTTCAGAGTTACGGCAGCGAGGGCAGAAAACATTTTTAGTATTAGAATTAGAAGAAGCAATAGCAGCTACACCTGAATAATTAGTATTATTTGTTGGTTGATTTTTATAGTTATATTTCTTGTTGTAAAAATTACTATTAGATTTATTAGAATTGTAACTATTGTATCTATTTTGATTATATGTATTAGATCTGCTAGTACTAGGTTCAGACGTTTTTGAAAATGCTAGATCAGGAGCTAACGTATCAGTAGACACTCTAGGAGGTTCTTTAAATTGAGAAGTCAAAGACTGAATTTTTTCAAAGTTCTTACAAATGGTTCTTAAATTATCGATAGAATTGATAGTTGAAGAATTAGAAGCTAGTACGCTAGAGTAACACGGTCTAATATTGTGCATTAAGATGTCTAATTTCTCTTGTTCAGAAATCTTTTTAGTTAGCCTGGAAAATAATTCAGACATTTTAGCAAAATATATAGTAATATTTTCAGAATCACCCTGTGTTCTGTTTCGTATCTCAGACAATAGCCGGTAGTCGAAATCAAAATGACTAAAATCCTCAATCAGTAAAGAAATTAACTCATCCCAAGTAGTAACACTGTCTTTAATACTACGAAACCAATGTAACGCATCGTCCGTGAATATTTCCGTAGCATAGTTCATTAATTTAGAAGGCGATATGTTTCTAGCAGTACTACACTCGTTCACTCTCTGGACAAATGCATGTACACACGTTTTGCCGTTAAATTTTATTTTTGTATATCATTTAAATGCGAGCGGTCACAATGTATCGTTACGTTTTGTACAGAGTCTAGCGACGACGATGTCTGTTCAACGTCTACAACAGGCTCACAGCTAGGAATCGGATTAGCCGATTTATTAATAGTAAAATTTTTATTAATCAAGTTCGTAACATTTTTCGACAAAGCCCTCACTCTTTCTAAATGTTTAGAGTCCGTGCAATCTATTCTTTTTAGACGGTGATATAGATGATTACCCAACGCTCTAGTGCGTTCAAAGAGATTTGAATCGTACTTCTCCTCTAACGATTTAACTCGCGATGTAAATTCACTTAAGGAAGTGCTAACGCCAGAAATATCAATATCCGGATCGATTCCAGATTCACAAATATCAGAAGTAGGTATAAGCGGTGTTAATTTATTTATTTGTTTACGTAATCCAAGTACGGTTGATGCAGGTTCCTCGCCTCTAATGAGTACTTCGTAGGTTAATTCGTTTTTGTTTAGCAAAAAGAATTTAATAGTATGAGTTCCCATGATTAACTAGACGATTTACTTAAGTAGTTAATGAATATAATGAGAAATGAATGATTGGTGTTCTTTACAAGATGAGAAAATAAGCTTATCTACGATTAGGTGATGGTCAAAGCAAATAAAATTAAAATTGAAATGTTTTTTTTTTTTTTTGAATGAATGAAAATGAAATGAAAACGAAAAGATGAAAGAAACGAAAAGGTATGAAATGAATGAATTTAGGTATGCGAACTGTTACGTATAACAAACAATAGATTTAATTTTACAATTTAGTTTTAGCATATATTAATTATTATCAGTAGGTAGGTACTAATAATAACGGTTTAGAATATTCAAATAGTTACTATATAACAAAATTACTCAATCATTAACACAATTAGTAGGAAGATACTAATACGTAGCAGTTAACAATGATAGGTAATGAAAAATGAGAAAAGAAAAAATCAGGGTAAGCGGTCACATAAAAAAATAAAATAAGATAGTACGTACCAGTTCGCTATTCTGCAATGTCACCTTCACGTTCACAGTACAATATGTAGGTAGATAGATGATTGTACTAGCTGCTGACTTCTGGAATAATCTAGACGTGAATAGGCCACTAGAAACACACGTAAAGAGCGCCACTGTGGCAAGTCCCTTAGGGGGACGCCAACAGATAGGTGGGTAGGGTTCGATTAAATGAAACAATGGAAACTAGTCCAATGAAACATTTAATTGCCTAAAATTCTGTGGCCGCCTCACGTCCAGATTTCACAGGGGGTACAGTTTTTAACAGGGGGAACACTGGCCTGAACTAAGGTAGAAGTAGCAGCTTCAGTTTTCGCTTCGGTCTGGTCCAGCTCCCAGGATGTCAGCGGGAGTAGGTAGTCCAGGCAGGCAGTACAGGAGGTAGGTCCCTCAGCGTTCCACAGCTAGTTATCAAGCTGCATAGGTAGATGCAAGGTAGGCGTAAATGTAGACGTAAATCCCTAGCGGGATTCCACGTGATATTAAACTAGATACAAAATTCGAAGCAAGTGACGCAGCCGTCACCTGTGAAGTCTCAAAGCGCACTGCCGTGGAGAATTCTCGAACTGAACGACTGGGCGTTGGCCGCCGCGCCGGCGCAGCTCGCAAACCCGTTAGATTTGTTAGGGATGCGTAGGTGCGGGAACCATCATCATTAATACGTACTTGTAGATTCCGTACAATAATATTTATTAAGTATTTAGATTTTTAGGTTTTATTAGTTTAATAGGTTATATTTAATTATGTTTTAGAATAAGTTGTAAATATTATTTTAATTTAAGTGTAATTAAGTTTTATTAAAGGTTTTCTAACTATACTTATATTTATTTATGTAACTTGCAAGTGCAACGTTACAATTTAAATAAATATCGTCCGCTCGCGCACTTACGTCGAATAGTTTACGACTGACGCGATTTTTGCGGTGTATGCCGTGAACACTGCATATAACTCTCTCGCGTTCCGCGTTAGACAACCTCTCTATCGATCTCTATGGCTTTGCCATTTATTTTGGGCTACAAGGGTACTTATTAAGCTCAAAGCTACTGAAATTACCAACGGGTCGTAAGAACACTTTCAACAGAGAAGAACTGGCAAATTACCCAGGAACTTTTTTTTTGTGTTTATGTTTTTTGGGTATCCACTATACCCAATACTAAAATAAAAGCATGGCACTGTTTTTATTCTGTGATAATAAACCTTTATAATTTATTTTATACTAGCTGTCCCCTGCGGCTTTACTCGCGTTCCCGGGATAAAGAGTAGCCTGCCTACGTCCTTACGTAGTATGTTATTTAACCAAAAAAATACCTGCTCCATTATCACTTAATGAAAAGCTTAGCCCTTACGTTAACTATAATCAGTTTAATGTGTTGTAATCTATCTCGAATTTAACACATTTCTGGTTGCTGCTTAGGAGATGTATAGAATTCCTCGGAAAAGTGTATATATATAATATTTAATTCACACATTTCCTGACGATTTTCTTCTTTACACATCTTTACATTGACAGATTACATACTTTTCCGAAATTCGCCGTGAAAAATGTCCTGTTTTACGACCTTGAAACCCTTTAAATTAATATCCAACGCAAGACATTAAAGGGATCTTGATGTGCCTTGTCGCATTTTGTGAAGCAAGCGTACCGTGGCGGCCCGCCTCGTCCACCCTTGCGTAATTACCTTCACGCGCCGGCCGGGTGTGCACGAACCAAAATAACGCGAACCTGCCCTACATACGAGCTGCTAGCTGGCTATCCAAGTTATTAAATTGAAGCGGTTTTAAGCCCACTGCTTGATGCAGGTCACTCTCATCAAGCTTAACGGAGAGATCGGGTCCTCAAATTAAAAAAATATCATTTATTGTGATTATCTTCCTATAGTTTTTTATACGACAAAATCAGTAAACAAGCCATCTTGCCTTAGCCATATGGACGCATACAATACACGAGGCATCACTAACGCGTTACCAACACTTCCGTCCGCGTGAGTGAGGTCGCCAGAACTCATTGGGGATAATGAGCTCTGGCTACCTTACTCACGCGCAGGAACACAACATAAAGTTATTTGGCTGCGGTATTCTGTAAGGTGGTGGTACTTCCCCAGTCGAGTTGAATGAATAAACTTGTTACTTTTTTTCATACAACTAAGTCGGTGAACAATCATACGGCCCGCCTAATGGTAAGCGGTTACCGTAGCCATATGGACACTTGCAACACAAGCAGCATTGCTCACGCATTACCGACCTTTCCCCCCTCCCCTATGAGCTCTGGCTCAGTTACTCACGTGCAAAAACACAATTTTACACAACATAAAGTTATTTTTCGGCGGTATTTTGTAAGGTGGAGGTACTTCCCTAGTCGAACTGCTCTTTGAGTGAATAAACGCTATGCTCTACCTCTCTCAACCTACAAAGAACTGTAGCTTTATCAGATAGGTAGTTGCACGATAATATGATTTCGACTAGGATCAAGAATCTATTGCAAAAGATCTAATGTTGAATATTTAAAAGGGGATGATTTGTTCCAGTCCTAGATCGAATACTAAAGGAAGCTCGTGAGACGATGGGTCTACGTCTAATACAAGTTACTAATATTGCATCAGCTAGACGTAGTTTCATGGTCTGAAGCATTGAGACTGGGTCAAATAGACGTACTTGTTATTTTTTTATCTGAGAAGTATCCTTTCGCTTTACAATTGCACCACACAGTTTAAACTCTCCGTGTAGGCTGTAGCGCGCTAGTTGCAAGTACCTATCTACATCGATTAAGTGGAACGTGGGCCCGTGACACTGTTTAGAGTGGGCTCCTCTTCTATGATCTAAAGCCTCTTCTCTGCATAATTCATACAGCTTATAGGTTCCAGTTTAAAATAATCTATTTTCCAGTATAAATAAAATCTTTTAACCCGTTTGGTTCTCGCGAGGGACGCGCATCCTATTATAGCAATTGATGTCATTGTTATATTTTTAACCGCGAGCCAAGCGATTAAGAACACTATAAGGTTCTAGAAATGTCTTAAAATTGTATACAACCATAGTACCATCGTCCGTAATATGGTCAAGAGTGGTAGCTTATGATGGAACTGGTTTGCAAGTACAGGTGCCTAATATTAGCACTTTACGTGAAAATGAAAATAAAAAAAAAAAAAAACAATCACAGTATGTACCATTGTCTATACACTTTCACAATTTTATAATTCGTAGTTCAATGATTCCTTTGCTGAAAAAATTGTGGGAGCGAGAAGCAATAAAATATATTGCCATAAGGGCGTGAATGTCAGCCTTATTGACAACTTAAAAATACTTCACAACAAAAAAAAAAACGAATTAATTAACAACATCAAAAATCATCGTATACAAAGCAACAGCTGCGTCGCACAGGGGTGCAGCCAGGATGTTTGAAGGCGGTTTGACTGTCTTACTTATCGGAATTGAATATTTTTCCTTGCAAGAAATTATTCACATTCCGGAAAAGTAGTTATCTGTTCCAGCAAGGTCTAGGGAGTATTATGGGTGTCGGAGACATTGGAATTTTGATGGAGATATCGCAGCTCCTCTAATTTACCGTCTGTTGTGCAGTGTGTAGTCTAGCTATCCTGTAGCAGCAGTGGGCTGGAGGAAGACCAGTCTCGGTTGTTTAACGGCTAGCTTTTCCAGTATAGTGTGCAATTGTTGACAATACAGGGCCCCTAGACGAGATGGTTGTCGACAATCGTCATCGTTAGTAAACGATCAACCTTTGTATGGGATTGACATTTCAAATCGAAATATCACGTGACTTTTAACAATCTCGTATGTCACTCCCATACAAAGGTTGATCGTTTACTAACGATGACGAGTGTCGACAAAAATTTTTTCTAGGGGATCTGCTGTAATCGTCTGGCCGATCTTAGGAAGCTGTAGTGGATAACAACGGCACTGGTCCAGACAACACTTCACATAATTGTTTTTAGCTTTTCATTTGGTGATGCATTTTGGACGTATTTTCCCAAACTAATAGTAACACTTAAGGGGGCCCTCTGTGGCCGGCGCAACTTCAACGCGAGCATAGTCTAAAAACTTGTTGTTTCATCCAACGTAATGTTTGACTGCGAAAAAAGAGAGATAGCATCAGAGCCGTCGGTTATCAGTCGGTAAATTCCGCTGATCACTCGCGGCCGCTTCGCTAGGTCGTCATTCATGATTTCGCATTCATAAAACTTGTTCCAGGAGTATACTTCTTGTGAAAAAATCTTACAAGTTTGTGAAAAAAAAGTTAGTTATTTAAAATCTCCAATATATTTGCAAGCCTGGAATCTAAATGTTTTCTTTACTTTTACAATTTATAGGTACATTAGATATGGCCAAAGTTCAGGCAAAAACGCTGTTTTTCGGAGGCTTTGACTGAATTTGTTTCACACTTTTTTTAAATTACGCCTAGATACAAGGCTAGATATAGTGCACAAGATACTAATTTATTCAAAACATCTAACGAAAAATGTTTAACAACGCCATGATAAGTACAGAGGTTTGGTATGAAAAGTATGACGAATTGAGTCCTCTTAATGTCGGTTCTCTTTATTCCTACATCAAGTGCACTGCATAAATATGCAATTCCATCGTAAATAATGCTAACATCCTGTTTTCACCTGAATCTCGGATGTTGACAGAATAAAAGTACGGCCGAGTGAAATCTTTAAAAATAGGCCATCGGAAACGAGACCCTTCAGTGACTGTTTCCGATTCCAATAAAAATGTCGGCCGGCTGCCGCAGCGGGAAAGGTGCCTGTTTTTTTACGATTCAAAGGTATTTGTAGCCGAGTGGCTTGGAGATCGACTGAGGTTCAAATAAACATCCTGTGTTACTTACAGTGTGCAAATGACTGTTGTGTGGCTTGATGGGTGTTTGTTGTAGAAACTGTTGTTTGTATTCAATATTGATGAGATATTTGTATTGTGTTCAACCTGCATAACGTACTAATAATCTGTGCAAAGAAATGATTTGATTTGATCGGTATTTATTATTTAAATAGGTTACTTTCCGAGTTTTAGTTAACCATCTTTCATAAAAATAGAACATAGATATAAAATACTAGCTGTACTCCGCGGTTACACCCGAGTTCCTGGGATAAAAAGACTCGGGGATAATGTAGCTTCCTATTAGTGAAATAATTTTTCAAATCCGATTGCTAGTTTAACAGATTAGCCCGTGTAAACAGACAAAAAAACAAACAAAAAACACTCTTCCGCCTTATTATATTAATCCTTTGACTGTTTGATGATCCGCGCGGGCGAGGAAAACTAGTATAGATTTGCCTTTTTTTCAATAACTATTTTTCTGCAGAATATAAATCACAAACAAATGTTTTAATTACAACAGCGCTTGGTATTGCAGAACACACTTTATGTATTAAATATAAGTTTGTTTGAAATAGTAGATTATTCATCAAAGGCTTGAAAGACATGAATCCCACAAGATATATTTTGGCAATAGTATCATTTTCAACCCGCTTCGTTGATACTTTTACGTCTACTTTCAGAGTACAGGAGATGAAAAGCGTATTTGCTGAGTTTATTGTCGGCTCCAGGCAAAAGCGACCTTCTTGAGAAGCATCTACGGGTGTGTTCTGACAACTGGACTTTAGAGCCGTCCTTCTAGGTTTTGGGTGCTCACTATTGTTGGCTACGTCATCACTTATCATGGAGAAAATAAGTATCAAATTACAAACTGACTGTAACCGCTTGCGTAAGTCTGACTTTATGAAATGAATTGTATTAAAAATACTTACTAAATAATGTTCTCCACTTCTCCAGGCTCTCCAGCATTTACCATTTGAAGTTATTCTCATTAAATACTTATCTAAGAGATTACCTCTTGCGGCGTATCGGGAAGTGATCTTCGTTTGTGGGTCTCGCGTTCCGCATAATTTGAACGAACTTATTCAAGCCTAAGCTGGATTGATGTCAAACGATTCTGATGCTTCGAGTTAAAGTATTTTATGTTCGTTAAATATATTTCGCTTGTTGAATATTTTAATTGAAAGATTTAGATTAGATTCAAGTATAGAATGTTTGAGTTATCTTGGAATGGAGAATCAATCCCCCGTATAACAAAGCATGGTTTAAAGCAAACCAAGACCTTTTAAAATAGCCTCGTCTCTTTTTGTTATATGACGTTAGAAAGTGACTGAGTAACTGGTTTTACTAAACATCTTTTGCAATAAGGGGAATGCACTGAAAAAAATGGACTACAAGTGACTACAAAATATTATTTAACAGTAACACAAAATTTTACGACCAATCACCTAAACAGAGTGACTTGCGAACTAAACTTACCAGCAACAAAACTAGTTTTTGTTCGTTACAAAATTATTTGATTAAATGTAACTAAAGTTAGTTTCCCGAGAACAAAACGTCAACTATGTAAGTTGACGTTTTTATGTGTTAACTAGTTTTTTAGATTATTTTTTTCAGTGTATTTGCAATATTGATATGGCAATTTATTTTACCTCATATAATAGCATTTTGACAATTCTGTAAAATCAATAGTATTCCATATATTGGTATATGTTTATTGTAGCTTTGGTACATATACAACTGTTGTATAAATATCATAAAGTAAGTGGCCAATTTTCCAAGGTCGTCTCTTTCTACATGGCTTTTTGATGAAGGCAAATATCGAGAGGAAATTGGCATTTAATACAATTAAAACGCATCTGTAGTTAATACCAAAGTAAGTACATAAGCCTGTATTATTATCAGAAATGGAAATAGGTAGAGTATTATTTACCTAAGCTTCGAGAGAGTAAGTAATAAAGAGGATATGCCTCCATTAAAATCCCGGAATGATGATAATGACGATTTAATTACGGGATTAAAAATAATGAATTATTTATTGGATTTTATATAGAACGTGTAACAGATTTAGATGCTAAACCGTTAAATGGTTTGTTCAGAATCGTTTTCTGAATCGATTTATGTAAATTTTAATACAGACATCAGTAAGCGATTCTGAACAAACCGTTCAACGATTTAGCTTTCAAATCTGTTACACGTTATATAGGTCGTTGTTTTGGTCAGCGACGAGTGACTCAGGGTCGATAATATAAATGATACTGGTGCTAAAAAAATATAAAAAAATACTTTATTTTTTTTAATAATGAAATAAGTTTTTTTTTTTTGAAAATCATTTAATAAGCTAAAGTGTAGACATAATACTCAACGGGAGTACGAGGGAGTAAAGGGGTGGGGCGATGGCGGCTTGCGCCTAGCTCTAGTCTGTGCACGTGCCTAGTAACCATACTTTGCGGTAATTTTATTTCAAATTGAATAAGGTATTTCTCAACATATTTATAGTATTTAATGGAATTAAGTCCATTTTTGGGGAATATATATTTTTTTATATAGAATATAGGTCCTGTACTAAACTTGTATCAAATCCAAATGTTTTGTTTTGTTTCTTACGAATGTTTTCAAAGTGCAATCAATAATTTGCAATTTCTATGATTCCGAGATTTCGGAGGACTCTATGTTACTTACTTCCTCAAAGTTTAGATAAATATGCACTACTTATTCCGATCTGTGATTATTTATAGTCAAGTAAAGACTAGTGTCTGGTAATCAAAAATATAGCCTCAATTTAGACTCATAACGTGAATCATCTTTTGACCGATGTTCTTTGATCCTTAGCGCTTGACTTTTTATTTACATTGTCAGCTTTTTTCCACATGAATACAACCGCAACACAAATGTTTTGTGCACGGAAAAGAGAACACATTTATTTCTTTTCTCTGTGGTTTTGTGCCTGTTTTACCCATGCGCGTACAATGTACACCGCAAATAGCGCTTACCGTTCGTGTAGAATTTGCGACAAATTCCACATTGCGGACATTTTTATATGTGAAGTATTGTGAAGGCACCGTCAATTATTCTCGCCGTAAAAGCTTTTCTAGTCGCCAGGAATTTATGGTATTACCTAAATTTCAGAATTTGGCTTACGGAGTTACGCCACAGATTATTAAATAGTTACTTGGTTACGCTTCGAAAAATATTGGAATTTGCTTCCTTGTAATAAGATGGGATATCCAATTGTCCATATTACTAATACTTTTGAATCATAACTTCTTAATAATATAAGCTTTCAGACCGAAAGTGGAACCTTGGATCATGGACTTCAAATATGTTTTTTTTTATCCCAAGAACGCGGTTCAATATCTTTTCTCTGTGGTTCAATAGGTACTCGTGGGACACCTATTTAAGAAATAAAAAAGTGGACGTTTAAAATGTGTCGTCGGCTGGCTTTCTTAGTATCCATCTGGCTGGCTACCATCCCTAATAAGATGCACTTACATACCTACAAATCAAATCAAAATCAAAAAGTCATATTTTATTCAGTTTAGGCCCTAGTAAGGCCTAAACTGAATAAATGACTTATGAACGTTAAATTGGTACATACAGTTCGGAATACACTTAAACTGAGAAGACTCCGGCAAGAAATTACATTACATACAGCCATGACAGATTGATTTACTACTTTTAATCCCATGAATACCAATACACAGGTGAAACCATAGTATAAAAGCTAGTGTTATCGTAGTACTGCATCAATCAGTCAATCAATCATCATGTGTTTTCTTCCATAACCACACAAACCTATGTTCAACCTCAGAGCGCCTAGGGCGCGCTCTACACTATATTGATTGTGATACAATCGAGAGGTGCACTTTAGTATTTATTACCTAGCCATAAAATACCAATTAGTTCGAACAAATCAAAGTCTATTCAATCAAAATTAATTGTTTAACGAACTTCGTCCCTAGAGACACGACCTTCGGGTACTATTTTCGTCTTCGTTACAGACTAATGGTTCCTGTCACGGCACTATCACCTCACGAGACGAATTATAGCAATTTTGCTTGTACTTTTCCTTTCTTCACTGATTACATTATTTTATGTTACGTAATAATCTTTTTGTATGTTTTCGTGAAAGAAATAGCGAGATCATAATGTAGATTGATATGTACAGTTTGTGTCGAAAGTCTAGGATCAGTTTAGGCACACTTTACGCAGTTTCAATAACAGTTTAGATACAAACTTTTAAAAGAATGTCAATAGATTATTGTGAAAGATTAGGAAAGTGATCACCTACTTCTAAAGGTACAAGTTCGTAGCCGACTGCAGGCAGCAGCAGCAAACGGAAGTAAAAATACTTTGTATACAATAGGTAATTTTGGCCCCTTATATAACAGTCTACTTTATTTACAACAAATATGTACAAAATACAATCTATATATGGAAAATTTCCTCAGGCCTGCCGCTGCTTCCGATTAACGGCAGGGTTCCCAGAAGGCTGGCAGCGTTTCCTCTTTGGATAGCCATGCTGACGCATTGGCGGAAAAAGCTCCCCGCCCGCTGGTCTCCAGAGGTCTCGATCAATTTTGATGACAAGGCGCGAGAAAAACGGCGAGCTTCGGACCCCCACGGTCCCATGGTCTCGACCGCAAAAGACACAAAAATATAATTGGGTCCAATCGATGTGTATTTTTTAAATTTTGAATTTTCCGCACTGGCCGCAGCTGCCCCTGCAGCTTTACAAGTCGCCGGTAAGTGAGATGGCGCGAGTGTATCGACACAAGTGGCATCCCACACCAGCGACTTGCCGACACTCCAAGGGATCAAAGACATACCATCCGGTCTCTTGCCATCGCCCCGCGCAATACCGACTGGTTCCAGTACGGAAGGCACGTTAGCGACAACAAGAGCCCTGCGGATAACGTCATTTTACTATTTATGGACCGAACTACATTTTTATACTTATAATGTAGCTAAGCAGTATACAGCTCGCTTGACGGTAAGCGGTTTCCGTAGCCTATTGCAACAAGGGAATCGGCGGTATCGCTACTCGCAAGTTTCTGATCCTGCAAAAATATATTTTACTCTTTATGAAGAAATCCAAGGTATTCCAAAGGCACTTTTTGAGAATAGCGATGTTTCCTGGGTAAAAAATAATCCCACCAAAACATTTTCATGTAAAATGTTGCCTCGACGAGACCATATGGCTCGCACTGTCAAAAAGTTATCGGATCTCATGTAGAGCCAAGCTTATAACTACACGCCCTAACTCTACAAGCCCTATCTTCACAAACTCTACATACCGTAGTCAATATATAGCTTGACCGTTTCTAAATATTTT